>CATIWM010006845.1:0-25217 GCA_949671775.1 Mallotus repandus | reverse complement strand
AGTTGTAAAGCATTCCTCCATCAGAATTTTATTGGCTTTGGTAGCACAGTTGGATTTGGAACTAGTTCAGATGGATGTAAAAACTGCATTTTTACATGGAGACTTGGAGGAGGAAATCTATATGACTCAGTCAGATGGATTCAAAGTTGCTGGGAAAGAAAAGATGGTATGCAAATTGGAAAAATCGTTGTATGGATTAAAGCAATCTCCAAGGCAGTGGTACAAGCAATTTGACAAATTTATGATCGGGAAAAAGTACACAAGAAGCAAGTATGATCATTGTGTATATTTGCACAAGCTATAAGATGGATCCTATATATATCTTCTACTTTATGTTGATGATATGCTGATAGCTTCCAGGAGTTTGATAGAAATTGAGAAATTGAAGACTCAATTGAACAGGGAGTTTGAGATGAAGGATCTCGGTAAAGCAAAAAAGATTCTCGGCATGGAGATATCTAGAGATAAGAAATTGGGGAGGCTTTGTTTTTCTCAAAAATAATATCTGAGAAAGGTACTAAAACGTTTTAGCATGAATGAGAAGTCAAAACCAGTTAGTACATCACTTGCTCCTCATTTCAAGCTTAGTACATCCATGTCACCAAAGAATGATTCAGAATGGGAATACATGACAAAAGTACCTTATGCAAGTGTTGTTGGTAGCTTGATGTATGCAATGGTGTGTACGAGGCCCGATATTTTACAAGCAGTTGGGGTTGTGAGCAGGTATATGCATGATCCTGGCAAGGAGCATTGGCAAGCTGTGAAATCGATTCTACGGTATATTCTGAACACCATAGATGTTGGTTTGATATTTCAACAGGATAAGCAAGAAGGCCAATATGTAGTTGGGTATTGTGATTCAGACTATGCAGGTGATTTGGACAAGCGTTGATCAACTACTGGTTATGTGTTTACTTTTACAAAGGCACCAGTCAGTTGGAAGTCCACCTTACAGTCAACAGTGGCTTTGTCTACTACAGAGGCAGAGTATATGGCAGTTGCAAAGGCTGTGAAGGAGGTAATTTGGCTTCAAGGGTTGCTTGGTGAACTGGGAATGATACAGAAGCACATCAAAGAGCACTGTGACAGTCAGAGTGCTATTCATTTAGCAAAGAATCGGGTTTATCATGCAAGGACGAAGCACATCAATGTCTGATATCATTTTGTATGGGAGATTCTAGAAGAAGATAGAGTCATAATCCAGAAGATTCGGACCACTGAGAATCCTGCTGATATGTTGACAAAAGTGGTAACTGCGGTCAAGTTTAGACTTGGTCAATATTGTTGAAAATTGAAAGCTGGAATTTGCAGACACTACTGAAGTTTGGATTTGTAAGAGAATTATGTGGAATTTTGCCAAGGTGGAGATTTGTTGGTTTTTTTGGCAAAATTGTCAATCCCACATTACTTAGTTATTAAGAGGAGGGGAAAGTTGTTGGTTATAAATAGACTTCTCCCCTCCCTTAGTTAATCATCCCAAAATTGCCCTTTCTCATATATTGACAATTAATCTTTTTCTCTCTCTTTTGTAATATTTCCTCAATTAGTGAAATATTATTTTAGTAGTGTCTAAGGACGTATGTATAATTGGTCGAACCTTGTTAAATTTTGGTGTTCTCTTTTATGTCTATTTAATAGCTATTGTCAGGTATAGTTATTGTTAATTATTGTGCTATTAAAATTACTTGTCTTGATAGATTCTGTCTAAGGAGGGTGGTTTTTAAGGAGGTATTGTGATTCCACCACTCTTTCTTGGAAATCTACCTTGGAGTGATTTTTAGTACAATCGTTTTCACTTTAGTCACCGGTATAATAGTTCTGAAGGTGAATTTATTATTGGTGGAAATTAACCCAAATTCCACCACAGCATCGACATTGAGTTTTGCATTTTGCCTGAGGCTTTGCAGGCTATGGGACACGACCCGAATTCATGGCTGCTGTCACTACCTAATCTTACAGTTCAGAAGCAAATCATAATTGGAATGCATAAATTATTAAACTATAGAAAATGGACATCCCACCTACGATTCAAGACTCATCTTTTTAATAAATAATGATCATAATTTTGATTGTCTTTGTTGTTGCACACTGCTACTATCAACTTAGACCTGCTTCGGAGTTCCAAGGTAAAGAGCTTCCACCAGGTTCATTTGGGCTTCCTCTCTGTATGGTGCTGACATGCTATTTGTCATATGATATAGTGATAATGTAGTAGCGCTGCCATGTTGATCTGGTAGTAATGAAGAGACAAGATAATATCTCTTTCAATTGTAAAATATACCTGTATTAAGGCTCCGTTTGCTTGCGGAAAATATTTTCTAAATAAAATATTTTTCTATATTTGATTGCAATATTAAAAAAATAATAAATAAGGAAAGAATATATTGAAAAATAAAAAGGAAAGACAATAAATGAAGAAAAAAAATATTGGAAAATTTATTAGAAAATGTTTTCCATTCTTAAAATGGAAAAATAGTTTTCCTTATTTTGAAGTAATTTTTCTTTAACTGGTACATTATTTTTTTTTGACTTATTTTCTCTAGATAATCCAAACACTAGAAAATAAGGGAAATATTTTTCGGATAAATATTTTCCACAAATAAACGGAGCCTAAATTGGATTTTAATTTTAACGTGATTGGAATTGGTTATATATTTTAATTTTAAGTGACTATTAGTTATATATCTTTTTTAGAAAATTATAGAATTTATAGATTATTTTGTATCATTTTTTCTGAAACTGTCTAATATTGTAATTTTTCTTTCTTTCTACAATTAAATCGTTTATGGTGTTTTTTTGATAGATAATCAAGATTTTCTTGATTCTAAGTAAGTGGGAATCGACGGTCCACAACAAACCAACTTAGCTAAGTAATGGACCAACATATACGAGTGCTATCACCACTATACTTCCTTTTCAAGTTTATATTAGCGTGGTAAAAACTCTGCTGCTCTTAATTGGATTAAACCATCCACAATCAACTTCTATTTCATAATATCCTCCACTAATTTGAGAAGGCTTATAAAATTGATTCTTTGTGCCATGCTTAATCATTTTGTCAAAATGAAACTAATATCCTTAATGCCTTCACTTATAATTACAAAAATTGCGCTTTTCAAAATTGAATAATTTTATGATATACTATTGCACAAATTTGATCTTTATAGGTTTTTTAAGAAATGATTGGTATTCAGAATTTATTAGATTCGATTCAACCTGAATATGACCACAAGTACAGTAAATTATAACCAAACCAAACTTTAAAACAAAACTGGGCAAAGAAACACAAGCACCCAATTCATGAAATATGACTTCCCCCATCAACAACACCTGGAGACTTTGTACATTTACAAGCTTCTTAGGCTGCATTATCCTGGTACTTTGTCTGAATCAAGGCCAAGACAGGCTTAACCTTTCAGCCCCACAATACATATCAATAATATCATCAAGTCCCAGTTCTAGCGTAGAATTGTTGGAGCCTGATAATTTCTATGAGAGTAAGAATGAGAAAGAAGTGAAATGTAATATTTTTTATGGGAATTGGGTTTATGACCCTGAGAGAAGTCCTGTATATGCTGCTTCAGAGTGTCCATTTCTCAGTGAGCGAGTGAGCTGCCAAAAGAATGGTAGGCCAGATTCTGAGTATGAAAAATGGAGTTGGGAAGCTAAGGGATGCAACATTACAAGGTATGAAAGTTATAATTTATATTGCTTGAGATGTGTTTGTTTTCTCTTTTTGTAGTTTTATCTTGTTCTGATGAAGACTGGTTGCCAAGGTTTAATGGCATTGACATGCTCGAGAGACTCAGAGGGAAGAGGGTGTTAATAGTTGGAGATTCTCTTAACAGAAACCAATGGGAATCACTCGCTTGTCTTCTATATTCTGCTATACCTTCCTCTCGATCTCATATCGATGTTAGAAAAGGTTCTTATAAAGTCTTCAAGGCAAAGGTAAGAGTTAGCAGAGTCTTTAGCCAGTATATTAAGATCCTAAACCTTGACAGAAGATTTTGCTGTTGTCACAGGACTATAGTTGCTCTATAGAGTTCTACTGGAGCCCCTTTTTAGTCCAACTCAATAAGAAGCAAGCAAATGGAAGCAGAATTCTGAGGCTTGACAAACTTTCACCCTCAACCCGGAAGTGGAGAGGAGCTGATTTTATGGTATTCAACACCGGTCACTGGTGGATTCACCGTGGAAAGTTCAAAGCGTAAGTCTGCTTGAATGTAATTTGAATCATACAAGGATGGGATCATAAACTTGAACTCTGTGATCTGGACTGTATTTTGCAGGTGGGATTTGTTCCAATATAATGGAAAATTCGTGGAAGAAATGGAGATCGAAAATGCATTCAAAATGGCGATGAGGACCTGGGCACATTGGATTGATAGCAACGTTGATGCAGCGAAAACAGTAGTTTTCTTCCGGAGCATATCGCCAGAACACAAAGGGGAAATGTGGTGTTACAACAGAACAAAACCCATCGTGGATGCATCATATGCTTATGCCTTTCCCAAGCCAATGCAACAACTCGTAGAAAATACAATTGGAGGCATGAAGACACCAGTAAGGTACCTTAACATCACAAAGCTCTCGGAGTATCGAAGAGATGCACATCCGTCTATTTACACAAGCAAGCAAGAGAAGTTGACAGCTGAGGTGCAGCAGCTGCAATCAGTACCAGAGTTTCACACTGATTGCAGCCACTGGTGTTTGCCTGGACTACCTGATACATGGAACAGACTCTTGTATGCAACCATGGTGTTGGACAGATCAATAGACAATACTACAATGCAGAGTTTGTGAAACTTGATCAGACTTTATCAGTTTTATTTGCATAAAACGTAGAAAATCAGATGGAAAGATCAATGTTATTTCCCTTAGCCTGTGACTTTTCTGGTCTTAAGGCAATCTTTTGTTCCTTCTACTGCATTTTCTCTTTTTCATTCTTTAAATTGTTAAGAACAATGATGAAGGGTCCTCAAAGCATAAAATACTACCAAACAGAGAACATAACACAGGTAGGAGAACTGCATCATATTTCTGAAATGAATAGAATTTGTTTCCCCTTAATAGCATATACACCAGGGGAAATAAGATGTAAAAAGAAATAATCTGTAAGTTTCACCATTACAGGAGATTATACATTCTTTACCGATGCCATTTTTCTAACTTCACTGCCAACGAGATGAGGCCGGATTAAGCCCTAGGAACCATTATTATAATCCTGCACAACATCTTAATTACCCTGATCTGCAAGGGAAAGCTGCAAAAGCTGTTGAATGGTTATCTATTTACACATATTTGTTCTAAAGGTATCTAAAGAAGCTCCCACTCAGATTCACAGGAATCTGGAGTTGAGGATCTCTTAGTTATGGTAAGACTTGGCTTGGCACGCTCTTCTTGATTGGGATTCAAATCACTGCCAGGCCACAATGATAGCTGTTCATACTCATGCTTCCTCGCTGACCTCTTTCTTGGAGAAAAAACATCCCGAATTTTCTTCTGAATAAAAAAGAAGTCCAAAATTAATATATTTAATTACTAAACAAGTCAATGGAGCAAGTGGGAGAGTACCTTGTACGATTTGCTTTTTCCTTCGTTTTGAAGAATAAAATGGCATTCATCTCCATTGACAAAAATACAGGATTCCTCAAGCTTTTCCTTGTCAGCTTGTTGAATGATTTCCATTTCATGGTCAACAAAAAAATCAGCCTTGTTCACATCTGTGTTACAGTCATCCAACCTTACTGAAATTTAGACAAAGATCAGCAGGAACATGAAAGTGAGTAACAGCATAATCAAATATCACCACAAGATATCACAACGGTAATCTATTATCACAAACTGTTAAAAAATGTGTCCCTAATAAAATTCATTACTGATAATTATACACCCTTTCCCACATTAGGCCTGATAGAACAGGCGTCAACCAAGGAAACAGTCGACCGTGCAGTCACACTAAAACAAAACAGACAGCAGATAGACCTAAAAATGGACTTCAGATGCACACCAAAACAAGCTCTAATTCAGGGATAGAGCTAAAACTACATAACAGGAAGGCATTTGAGAAGAAACTAAACTGGTTTGCAGGAAAATGTGGGTCACAGGTATATACTAGTATTAAGTTATTAAACAAAATACAACAATGTTAGAAAATAAAGAAAACAACTTCCTGCTGCACAACCATAGTTCTTGACAATGGACTACATTTGGAGTCTGGGGTTGGCAAAAATTGATAAGTTACAGAATTCCACACATACTTGAAAAAATAAAATGGAACAAATATGAATACATGTTTTACTAATTTCACTGTGAAGAAAGATCAAAGATGGAGCTAAGCAAGAGCATACAGATACCTGAATTAGACACAAAGTCCTCCTTGTCACCATTTTCAGAGCCTTCCACAGAAAAATCCACCCCATCACTTGTATAATCATGTGCAGCTGCCAAATCAGAAGCCAGATAACAACATCCAACACAAGAACAAAAACCACTAGATAAAAACAATAGAGTCAGGAAATAGTCACCATGTGCCTGTGCTGATGAGCTGTCACCTGAGGAAAGGGTCATATCCATTCCTTTACTTGTGCCAGACTCAATTGAATTAACCCTATCAGGTAACACTCCATCCATTCGGATATCTGGAATTGGTTCATTTGCATTTTCAATCTCATTTTTACTTTCATCTATGCAGTCATGCCCTGCCATTTCAAAAGTCCCTGGAGCTGTAATTATAGGCTTCTGATCGACACGTTCCTTGTGAATCTCATTCGAAATTTCATAGGCTGAAGATGCTCTGGTCAAATCTTCACAAGGAGTGGTGACCCTTGATTTCTCATTTTGGAACATATTCTGTCCTGAGTTTTCATTGGTTTCCATAGCAGAGTCTTTAGACAGATAATTTTTACCATAGTGTTTTGTGGCTACTCCAGCAGAAACCGCCACATTTTCACTTGAAATTTCACAGAATGTAGCTCCAGTCAAATCTTTATTTAAACGACTGGTGGCCCCTAATTTCTTATTTAGGTACATATTCTCCCTGTTAGAGTTTTTCTTGATACCTGCATTTGATTTATTTGACAGGCCTCTTTTCCCTATGTGTCTTGAGGCTCCTCCAACAGATTCCCCCTGAGATAGTGGTAATATATTTTCTACAATACTGAGTCTGTGGAAAGTAAGTAAATCCTCCGGTTTCTTATCAGCAATTATTTTTGGATCCTCAGTCAAACTCTCGCTGTCACCAACCTTTCCATCTTTTTCCTTCACACCTACTTTGGGTTTCATAAAGATTCCAACATCAGCATAAAGCTCCAATGGAACATCAGTGCCCAAACCTTTGGCTGCATCCACAGAACATGGGGAAGCCAAATCTTGCATGACATCTGAGTAGAATTTTTTCACACTGGAACCAACTGTCTGCACCTGATTCTCAACATATTTAATTGTGTCCTGTCCCCAAAATGATAAAAAAAAATTGATGTTAGCAAATGACACTGCTAGCTTCAGGGTGTCAATTCCCAGCAACCAAAACAATCAGGGAACACATTCAACTGGATGGTGACATTGGTACCACAAGAAACAAATTAACATGAATAGAGATAAGGGTCGAAAAGCCACAGATCATCTCATGAAAGGAGTAAGAAAATGCTCAATAGATAACAATGGACAACAATCCAAGAAGAGCACAATAGTTGCAGAAGTAATTGCAGCAGCTATGTACGGCCAACTAGAGATGTTAAGAGGTGATACACTTCAAATCCATTTGCAGCTTTAAAATTTTTGGAACACTATAAGGTCCAATTATACAAAAGGCATACCTGGTACATAATTTCTTCAACCTCCAGGCACATAGCTTCAAACTTCTGGTAAATATTGCCAACCCATGATATTCCCTTGAGATCCATAATTGTCACAAGTAAACCTCAGGGTGTTGTAATAATATGATCAAAATCCTTACAGATTCTATTTATCTGCAGGAATTTATTTAAAAGTCAGCAAAAATCAGAGAACTATTAAGTGCCCTTCCTAGGACCATATTCCCATAGCAAGCATCCAAGGACCAAGGCAAACAAATGCACATATCAGAAAGATCCTATCCAGAAAATGTAACACAAAATCTTCACTTGGATCATGCAATAAGTCATATTATATAGTCACCTATGATGCACAAACACTTCAATTAGTAGGTATTTCCTCGTATTTGTATCCCCGTTTTTCCGGGTCCATACTACTTAGATACTTCAGTTTACAAGGCAGACACTTCAATTAGAAGTCGTATCCCCGTATCCGTGTGTATCCCTCTGTGCCCATGCTACTTAGATAGTCACTATAGAACTAAGTTTTATAAATTTCTAATTCACCCAGGGCATAAAAGGTCCAACTAGCAATTCCAAATATGATCACCTAACATGATCAAAGCCTATACCTTGATGCAACATCAAACATGTCATATAACCATCCTTGATTATAAATAGCATTAATTGGACTACTAAATTAATACAACAGAAACTATGTCATAAGGAATGTTGCAATGATGACCAGCAATCATGAGCAATAGATGGAAAGATTATTATAGGATCAATCCCAAATTTGCCTAAAATGCTAGTGGGAAAAATGCAACCATTAGAAACACACCTTGATCTACAGCTGCCATGCTACAGTACACAAAGCTTTTAGAATAAATAAACATATCAAACTTGGACAAATTCAAAGAACAAACGAAATTTTAGTCCAAGCATACTAGTTATTTGGTACTGAATGTCGGTCACAATAACTCAAACCATGAAAATGATTAGGTAGAGACAGTCTTCATCAGATAAAAAGGTCTCGTGAATGCAATAAACAGCATGAATTTGCCGGTAAGAAGACTAAATAAAAAATATTGAGCAGGGCGCTGCACAGAATACACAATAATAATTTAAGGATTTTCCCATGCCAACAGAGAATGCTATTCTCATGGTTATATCTGATTAACTAGCACCATTCTCGAATCCATGAGATGCATCTTAATTTTTGGCATGCTTCACTTTATGGAAAAATAAAGCAGCAGTAAGCAGAAGCAACCCTGAACTGTTTTTAACTAAGTTTAGAACCAAAAGCTAATATCTATAATCCCTTAAACAAACACAAAAGCTCATCCAACAAACAACAAACTATATCAAGAAATTCAGCAGCCACTCACTAATCCAACATAATTCCACAACAAATAATTCTGAAAATTTGTATGCCAATTTAATCCCCATCAAAGTAGCTTAATATTCACTCTCTATTTCAATCCACAAACTTCTTTTTATTTCTTGGCTTCAAATTTAACAACCCACTTCAAAAAAGATAACTTTAAAAATCAACAAAAGAAAATGGTAAAATCATGTCAAAATCCTATCTTTTTGGTTATGATCATCAAAACTAAACAAGCTCTATAATACCCAGAAATCAACCTCAAACATCACATCAAAAAGACAAAATTTTTTAACAAATAAAAGGAAGTACACCCACTTAACCACTTGATCAAAAAGAAAGGAAACAAACATAGCATGATGAAACGATCAAAAGAGCAACAAATCCCTCTTTAGCCACAAAAAAAAGAAATTGAAGCTAGAGAACGGACGTACTGTAACAGCCAAGAAATACCCAGAAGCCTAAAATCCTTCAGATGATGAGTCAGATTATCACCATTATCTGTAAATAAATCTTCAACTCAGTGCAGCTTTTTTTAAGAGACCCCAAAAAAATAATATTTTTAGAAGAAAAAATAAAAGAGAGAGAAAGAGAGAGGTGAAGTGCCTTCCTGTTGGACACGTACGAGAATAAATAATGTTAAAAAAATAATAAAATAAAATTGTGGGTCCCAAAGATGTTTCAATCAAGTGGATGTGTGGGCCCCACCTTCATGTCACTCAGATAGTTGGTGGTTGGGTTGTGTTTTGAGGCTGTAGAATCTCCCACCAAGCTCAATCAACAATTTTCCTTCTTTTTTTTTGGTTAATCTTCTTGTTGCTGTTGTTGTTGCAAGAAGAAGAAGAAAGAAGAAAGCATTCAGTCTCAAACCCACATCCATTTTATAGGTTTCTGTAAGAACATGGGTTTTAAATGTGGTGGGAACAGTCTTTGCATAGGAATTTTGTTAAGGAAAGAATATTAGGAATCTTGAAGTAAACAACAACACTAAGGTTGGCCTTGGGTAGTTTGGCTTGCAAGAAAGAAATTTTTTTTTTGTGGTCATAACAAAGAAATGGTGTACAAGTTGGTTTGCATGTTTGTTAACCAAGAAGAAGCCTTCTTTTTGTGGATATAGTTCTAACAAATTTCAGTTTGATTGTATGAAGTTGCTTTCAGCAATCCCTAAAGAAAAGTATAAATTTTGCATTTGTTTCTTGCATGTTCTATGCTTCTAAACTACACATGAAAAGTGAGTTTTCAAGAAGCATGATGAGGAAGCAACTAGATTAAGCTTTAGCGAAAAAAGAATCTGCATTATTCTCAAGCTATTTCCAACCAAAAAAAAATGATTGTACAGAAATCCTCTCAACTAGTTAGGTCTGGGGAGACAAAAAAAATATGTAAACCAGTCAGCCGCATGTCTCATCATCCAAAGTAATTCCAACATCTGTTATATGTACCGCATATTTTACATGATCATGATCAGCAAGCTATTCATAGTTGGATCTTCATCTAAACATGTCTGTCTTTAACATGCGTTCCCCCAGCTGCCTGAAAATCACCGAAATCATCATCTGGGATATCTTGTGTGCTCTCATTCTCAGGAGAATGTTGCTGTTTAGCATCATCTTCCTTAGTCAGCCTTGGGGAATTATCTTTAGAAGTAGAATCAAGGGACATTTTTGGTGGCAAGTTTGATGGAGATCTTGGAGAAGTAACAGGTGAAATTGGCGCTGGGGGCGGTGGGGGTAGTTTGATACTAGGGATTGATTCTTTTTTGCCACCCTTCTCCTCTAATGAGAGATTATTTAGACCCTGCTCCAAAATCTTGGACTTCGTGGCACTACCGCCTTTCTGTAGATGCCAGATAAAGGTAAAATTTAATTCAATTGTTAGGATGTGTGTCCAAAAAATTTTAAAGTAGACGCAATTTGCTTACGTTTTTAATTTGGAGCACAAGGGTTTCGCCCTCCTTTAAACTGTAATCGACTGAAGAAGAATTCTGAAATTGCTGTTCCATCTCTTCAGCAGTTTTCTTCTTGTTAAGATATCTGTAAAAAGGTATCAAAAAAGGCATTTTAAAATTTGAAGTATAATTTGTCATACATAATCTTATAGGATGTGGAAACTTAATCAGCATCAGCAAGGAAATTAACAATAGTACAAACTTGCAGAACATAAACAACGCAAAGAAGAGGTAAATACTGCACACTTATAATAGTTGGAACATACTTCATGTGATCATGCAGGGCAGCCTGAAAGTCATATGCTTCTGCTCTTTCTCGAAATCCTATACCAATAAATGCATGCCGAAGGCGACCATCTGCAAAATTCAGAAACTACTTCATCCCCAAACTATAAAATATAATTGTGAACAGAAAGAGAGATGAGCAAGAAAATGGATAAAGCATCAATAGAAGATCAACAGTCAATGCTTAAAATAGATTTTAAGGGAAAACATGTTTAGCGCCATTATCAATAGAGCCGGTTATACTCCAAATATTTAAGCAAAACAGCATATAATCATTGTGGCTGTAAATCTCTCAGGACCAGAGAAAAATCGAGAAAATTTTCAGCTCGAATTTAAGACTCAAATCAATAGACATGTGCAGCTTACCTATGTTTTCCTCTATTCGCAATACAAAATATCTGCAAATGCAAGGAATTATAAACTTTATGGTCAATTAATGACTATGTGCCAACAACTAAACACATATCCAAAAAGCCAATAGGAAAATGAACCTCATGTTCAGTGAGAAAGAGACTTGACCTGCTGCTGTCAATTACAGGTTCAACTGGATGTGGCTCCCCATTTCTCAAAAATGCTCTTGCATATAGTTCACCTATATAACATTAATGAAAGCATCTTAGAAACAATGTAAGACATATAGTTCACCTATATCAAAGTTCCCATTTTTTTTTTTTTTTTTTTAAATTTGGCTATCAAAGTTTATCTAACCTGTAGTTTTGTCTTCAAGTTTGATAATGCACTCTTCACCCTTGCTAACAACTTTTAGCATCCCCTCCCATGTCCATTTGTTGACATTCCATTCATCAGCTCTGAAATAAACATCAGTTGACAAGTTTGAATCATGAACTTATAAATAAGACCGATAAATTCAAGTGCCACAGCAATTTATAACACAATAAACTCAGCACATAACCTAAATGCAAAAAGCAGGTATAGTGGATGACGTGCAAAATTTGACAGAAGAACAATGGAATTGGTATTTAAAAAAAATTGCATATCATGACAGGTTGAGCTTGCTCAGGTAATGCAGATTTTAAACTTCAGGTACCTTATGAAATCTCATTCCTCTTCTGTTTACATTTTTTTTTCCCTGAAAGGGGGAAGGGACAGAGTAGGGGAACCTGCATTTGTCTCTCAACAGTCTTTTGCAATGAACCTCTAAACCAATTTAGAAATGGTAAACCTCAATTAAAGTTACAGTTATGATGCTTAAATATATTGATTGATTTATAATTTTTTTTAAAGCAAAAAGAATGATTAAATAAAGAGAGACAAATTAACCTCAAACTAGTGGACAAACACAAATTAAAATGGACACTGCATAAAAGACATAATTCAGAGAATATTGGTAATGAATCATTATCTCAGGCACCCTGTTTTAGAAGTTGAGCACAAACCTGTATGAAGCAGCACTTTTCCTTGGGGGTATCTGCAAAGTTAGCAGGTCAAATTAGTTGGTTAACTATTATTTCCTTAAACTTGGTTTAAACAAAAAATTGCATTTCACTCATCTCAGATGATTTAAATCATACAGCATTAAGCATGGAATAATGGGATACAGCAAGTTAGAAGAAGAACGATAATCATCTGGCTCATTGTGGAGATACATTAACTTCAACATATAATATTAAAGTGCTATGGGATTACCGTACAATCTTAAACCTTAATTACATAAAAGGCCTAAAATTTAGATAAGCAGCTTCCAGCTTAGTCTAGAATTACATTAAGAAATTCAGCATATCACCAAGCTTTATACGGTTGACAAAAACTCAAACTTTCATAACATAAAAAAACACATGTTCAGAAAAAGAAAATCATAGCATGGAATTAATTTAAGATGCAGATTAAAGAAGCACATAACAAATTTCAGAAACATTAAAGTAGTACAAAAGTATGAACTTCTTGCAATAGAAATACTAAGGCATGTACTATGCACTTTGCCTTTGGGAAAGGAGTATCTAAGCCTGCACTCGCTAAGTGCTTCTCGGCCTAGTCAGCCGAGCATCACTTAGCTTCGGGTGATTGTCCTAACCCCCACTTCAACATGTTTCTCTGTCAAGGGACCACAAAATTTTGATTCTAAAGTTTCAATATCTCACAATTCAAAGCCTAAGCCACAGTCTAAAGTTTCTAAATTTTATCCTCAAGAGATATTTACATAATTGCAAATGACATCGACCATTTTGATATTCCAGTCAAGGAAAGACCAACTAAACACCCGGAAATCTGATTGAAATGCCAATCAGCATATAATTTCATTATAATCAAACCCCCAAAAAACTTTCCTTGTAACACAAAAAGTAGGGACATCAAAATTGGACTAGTAATAATTTTATAGCACAAAAGTACCCAATTTAGCTGTTCTTTTGCCTTTCTCAAGGCCATCTGCTATCTCCATGAAACATCCTACAAAAATGAAAACATAGTTCCAGAAACTCAACATTAAAACTACAGGTGAACTTATTTGTCCTAGAGATTCCACACATATCAAAGCACCCCTAAACTACTACTACAACTTACACTGTGAAACAAGAACTGAACGCTAATAATTCAAATCCTAATCCTGATCTGTTTCACCTAACACCATATGAGTAAATCCAAATAAAAGTTCTTTATTAGAGGAAGACAGCAAGAAAACCCAAGAGAAATCAATCTTTACCACCAATGCCAAGAACCCATTTACAAGAATAACAAGCAAAATTCACTAAACACAAATTCTACAGAAAAAAGTTTATGTGTATGAATTGTTACCAAGTAAACATAGCATTCAGAGACATGAAAGAGAACAATCTCTATCGCTTCAGTTTCTTCAGTTTCCTTCTCCTGATCATTTGGGTCCTTTGCTTCTTTTTCCATGATCTTTAAAAGGAGATAAAGACTGAATCTTTAGACCAATTGAGATCAGAAAAATACAAAAGGAACTAACTTTAACCCAGAACCAGACAGAAGATTTTCAGTGTAAATTCAGCTATAATCACAATTATCGATTTATAGCAATTCAACAATCGGGTAATTTATTTGATCTTTCTCTCTGAATTTTCCCTTCTGATTGTTTCATCTAGAGACCAAACAAACGAAATGAACAATGAAACAAACACTGTTGCACGTCTTTCTTCGCAATATGATGTCAACCGTTGGATTATATTACTTTTTTCTTATCAGATTTGTTTTGTTAATCTGACGGCTGCAGTTGTGAGTACCTTTGGAGGAGTCATCCTTGTACGGTCAAGATGAGAGTCAGCAACAGAAGTTTGGTGGGTTGGTGTTTGCTTGATTTATAAGGAAGAATAATGTTTAAGATAAGGGAATATCCAACTCATATGGGATCTTATGCCAAAATTTCATTTTGGTTAGGGTTGTTAACCTGTTTATTTCCTATAATTGCATATCAATACTATTATACATAGTAAAGACACAGTCATCAAGTTGATAAGTCAATGATTAAGTATTTTTGGTCAATAGTATAAATAATTACATGATAAAAATATATTTATTTTGAGGTGCAAGGTTTGATTCTTATCGTCATTGATTTAAAAGAAGAATTATCTCTGTTGTGCAGTTCATCGAAATTTAGATCATATAACATCCCTATTAATAAAAAGATACATTTTTATTCGATGATTTTGTACCTGTCTCATAATAATATCATCATCAAGCTAATAATTCAATGATTTAAGTATTTTTTGCCAATAGTGCAAGTAATTATTCAAATACTTGTTTCATTATATCATCTTGATGATAATTCAATGATCAAGCATTTTTGACCAATAGTACAAATAATTGCATGATAGAAATATATATTTATCCGGTGATGATCGAATAATACTAATGAATGTATACAAGCTAAAAGCCGCAGTTGCAGAATATGATATAAATGACACTTAATGCACAAGTGAAACAAACAATCGCATGCATCCGTTTATGAATTGGTTATATAGAGGCGTGTAAAGTACAGCATGACCAATTTGTGGACACTGTGCAGAAGCAACCTTTGGAGCCAATACAGGTTTCATCTAGATTGAGGCACTGTTGCAGTTACTGTCATGTGCCTTGGATCTGTGAGAACTGATTGTATATTCACAAATCCAGTTTCCTTCAATCTTCCCTCTAGATCAGTCAAGTAGTATTCATCTAAAAATGGTTCAGTGCTCTTCAATAATGTAAACAGTACCGGAGACAATTCCTGTAAACATGTCAGAAGGCATGGATAGCTTTAAGTCCATTGATACCTACGTAAAATCCTACATAGCATTCATGGATGGTAAAGAGTTGGAATCATACCTGAAGGATCTTTGACTTAGGCTGCACAAGAATGAAGATCCACATTACTAGTATTTTAGCAGCAGAAATGTAATATTGTTTAAAAGAAACAGGCATGAGATTTTACCGATAAATCTGTTAAAGCTATTGTGCCTCCAGGTCTAAGTATCCGGTATGCTTCCCGTAGTATACCAACTATCGCTCTTTCAGGGCATTCATGAAGCTGCAAAAATTTCAGGAAGCTGAAAGCATAAGTATCTGAGAATATCTATGATATTGGAACCGCATATACACTGGATCTTGCACCACGTGAAACATCATGTTATGCCTTCTTATATGTGTGATGAATATTGAAACAAATAACTGGATATAATAGATTCTATACCCAATACTGTTGAACCAAGTACAGAAGACAATCATGATTCATCAAAATGTAAGAGAAATCTTTGCAGAACTGAACTCCAAGAAGAATTCTGCTTGAGAGAATATGCATACCACAAATGCTACAGTAACAAGGTCATATGAATTGGAGGGCAAGCCTGTATCTTCTGCATTAGCATGTATCCAGTTAATTGGATTCTTTCTTGGAGCACTCTTTTTTTCGTTGAATTGAGCTACAGAAAGAAAGTATGGAGACAGATCAAGCCCCTGCAGGAGTTATATTGGGACATGAAGGATGTGAATGTGAGGTGTATATTCACATACTAAAAACTAAACAACTTTGCTTATTACCACTTGGAGCAACTTAATTGTATAATTAAAGATCATCACATTACTTAAATGCTAGAATATCTCATCAGCTCAGGAATATGAACTCACACTGACTTTTGCTGATGGAAATTTGTCAGCAAGAAATCTTGTGCTAACACCTACAGAGCATCCAACATCTAGAATGTCACTTATTATGGACTTCCCTGAATACCGTAGATGATGTTGTTCAATTGTTTTAACCCAATTTCCACGAACTACTTGATTTCCCTCTTCTAGTGAAGAAGCATTGGGTATTGATCGTCTCACCATTGACATTGTTGCAGGTTCTACTTCTGCTGCAGCCTGACATTACATGCATAACGATAAAGGGACTTGGCTATGATATAATTTTAGTTGTCGACTAAGAAGAGTTGTACTAAAGACTACTGACTGACTTTAGAGCAGACACCCTTATATGAAATGCATGAACAATCCTGAACAAAATCATTGTGCACACGTAGGAAGAATATATCCAATGATACTCAAAGAACCATGGGACTGGCTAGGAGCTGTTATAAAATGTTCATGAAAATGCATGATATTTTTTTCAAAAAGAAAAAAAAAAAGAAAAAGAAGAAAGAAGGAAAACTTACCATCCATGAAAGATTTCCTTCATCATATGCATGGAAAGGATTGAGATAATCTGAAATTCACCAATTCATCTATGGATATTAGACTAAGGTATTAAGATGTGCATGAGACAAACCAGTAAATGATAAGCAATGAATTGAACCAAAGTTTCAAACTTTTTAAATTAAAACAGAATCTTGACCAATTTCAATATTGAACTAATCTGACACATGCCAATCTTCAAAAGTAGAGAGGATTAAAAACCAATACATTAGCCTTTACCAGCAAAAAATTGACCTTCAGGATGCAAAGTTTTCAACATAAAACTTACAATAACCAAAATTAGAAAATTAAAATTATAACTTGAGAATTTCGCCCTTCAGGTCAATAATTGACTCTGACAAGAATATGCTATAACATTGCTCTCTCTCTTCTCTGTAATGATAAGGTTTTAGAAAACATGACATGTTCTTGAATCCTTTAATATTAAAGAATTTTTCCTATCTTCCATGAAAGAGGACAAATTAGCACACAAAACAATAATCTACAGCCAAGAAGCTATGTACAAGCCCCAAAAAAAGAATCAAAGTAGACATAAAGTTAAGAGAATGAGAATCACAATCAGGATATACGACAGAGGGGTTTTGAATGCTCTCAATCTCCTTATACACATCAGATTCCAGAATCTTTCTCCTCATTTCCCTCCATGGAATATTCCTCTTCTCAGCTGTACTGTTTCATGAACACAACAAATCACAATCACCAACCAAAATCTGAACTAAACTACCCAAATTACACAATGCAAAAAACTACCCACTAACTGAAAATTCCCATTACAGTGGTTAAGAAGGCTCAAGTGGGCAAAAAAAAAAAAAAAAAACCTGATAAGTACTTGTCTGGCACCAAGCTTTAGAAGTGCAGATAATGGCTTAATGGAAAGGAGAGCTCCAACAAGGCGAGAGAGAGGAGTCTGTGCAGCCCAATTGGGTTTTTCTAGCTCTCCTTCTTCATAAGCCATAGCCATCTTAACAACAACAGGACCAGCTCTTTTTCTTGATTGTGTTCTGCTTGCATGGCCAATGGCTATAGTTTTGGTTGTGGAAAGAAGAAAAAGGTTGTGGGTATGAGCAGAAAATGCCATGGAAGAAGGTTAAAGAGAGAGGTAATACTGATACAGAAACAACTCGATAGTAAAATTTCACTGTTATCCATAGCCATGTCATAAAGATGAAATCTTTTAGTCTCCACATCTTTGTCTTTATAAAGATTTTGGTTCAGATTTTCTTGGATAAGGTCTTGTTTGCTTATTTCTTATTATATGCTTTATTCTATGCTAAAATGCTAAAAATATTAAATATTTCTTCAAAGAAAAAGAAATTATATGTAAAAAAAGGTGCTCAATGGTATTGTTGTAGTTTTTTTAACTTTAATTAAAATTAATTAGTCAAAAAAAACTTGTTGATATTAAAAATTATATTATTTTTCTAAAATTTATTTAAATTATTAAAATTTTATAAAAAATATTATAATTTGATTAATTATTTATAATTTTAGCATACTTTTTATTTTAATTAAAATTAATAAAATAAATATGCAGTAGTCATTTAAAAAAAAAACAACTCCAATGAAAGGTATATTTTTATTAATTTTAACTAAAATACATATTGTATTTTATTTTACATTAACATCAGTAAACTAAAAACTAAACTGCACTTAAAATCTAGGTTCGGTTCATTTTGGTTTCGAACCAATGCTCACCCGAGTTAAAATTAATTTATAATAAATCATAAACTTGAAATTTTTACTAATAATTATACAAAGAGTTTTCAAAGATTTAATTGCAATTCATCATATACAGTACTCAAATTCACATGGATAATGCATGAAAACAAAAGAACAACCCCACACACTCAGTCATCACAAAGTTCACCACAAAAGCATTTTGTAATGATGATGTGAGTATGAAACAGTCAAAGCCAAATCGTATTTTTATAGATACTAAGCCCTCCAAGAAGCCGTTTTGAACATTAGAAATTTATATAAAAAGCAGAGGTAGAGCTTGTCTAATTAGCCATGCATGCAAAATATATTATCCGTATCTGCCTCCTGTTTTGTTTGGTGTGTTAGCTCATCTTCTCCCTCCTACTTCCTTCCCATCTTCTTCTCATTGATTCCTCATCATAGCCCTTCTCTTTTATGTTTCTTCTGTTAATGGAACTACCAAGAAAAGCTCCTGATTCTGCAGCTAGACCTGGAACTCAATATCGAATCGAAGCAAAGAAGGTTTCTTACAAACTGTGCCATCGGCTTGACGAAAGTAGCTGGCTTTACTGGAAGAAAACAACCAGTAATGCCTACATATTGAGGAATGTGAGTTGTGATGCTAGACCAGGAGAGATTATGGCAATTGCTGGTCCAAGTGGTGCAGGAAAGACTACATTGTTGGAGATACTTTCTGGGATCATCCTGCCCAGTAGAGTCTCTGGCCAGGTTCTTGTAAATGAGCGACCAATGGATACAAGATGCTTCCGGAGGTCATCAGGTTACATCCCACAACATGATACCCTTTTCCCACTTCTTACTGTTGAAGAGACTCTATTGTATAGTGCTCGTCTCAGGTTGGGAGGCGGGTTCCAAATTGCTGCAGCCAGAGTTAAGGAACTGTTGAAAGAACTTGGATTAGAGCTTGTTGCTAATGTTAGAATTGGAAGTGAATCAAATCGGAAAATTTCAGGAGGCGAGAAGCGTAAAGTGTCCATTGCTGTGGATCTAGTTCATGACCCAGCTATTCTTCTAATTGATGAACCAACATCAGGATTGGATTCAGCATCAGCTCTTCATGTAATTCGGTTGCTGAAAACAATGGCTGTAAAGCGAGGCAAAACGATTGTGCTAACCATCCATCAACCTGGTTCTCGAATCCTTATTCTGCTTGATCAGATTATACTATTATCAAATGGAACTGTCGTTCACCAAGGATCTCTGTCTCTACTCGAGCAGCAGCTTAGATTTGCTGGCCATTCCATTCCCAGGCATGTCAATGTGCTTGAGTTTGCCATGGAAGTGACTGAAGCTCTGGTCATCAATACTGAGACTGAAATAGAAGATAGTGAGACAGAACAAGACTATGAACAGATCAGAAGAAATCCCAACTTTAACAATGTCAGAGAACCTAAAAGACTTTATCCCAACCGACAATTCGAAGAGGTTTTAGTACTGACTCAGAGATTTTTCACCATTATTTGCAGAACAAAACAGCTTTTCACTGCAAGAATACTACAAGCAGTGCTTGTAGTTGTTGTACTTGGGACTATATTTATAAATGCAGCAAATGATCCAAAAAAATACAACCTACAAACTCAAATGGGATTTTTCGCCTTCAGCCTCACCTTCTTGTTGTCATCCACAACAGAAGGACTGCCAATTTTCTTGCAGGAGAGAACAATTATGATGAGAGAAACTTCAAAAGGAGCTTATAGGGTTTCTTCTTATGTCATATCAAATACTCTAGTGTTCCTCCTATTTCTGTTAATTGTGGCACTCCTCTACAGCATCCCAGTGTACTTGCTTGTTGGGTTAAGAAGGGAAATGGATGGTTTTTTCTATTTCTTACTGGTGGTATGGCTTGTTGTTCTGATGTCAAATTCTTTTGTTGCATGTTTTAGTGCTCTTGTACCAAATTTCATTATGGGGACATCTGTGATTGCTGGCATTATGGGGTCTTTCTTCCTCTTTTCTGGCTATTTCATAGCAAAAGAAGACCTACCCAATTATTGGAGTTTCATGCCCTATTTGAGCCTTTTTAAGTACCCATTTGAGTGTTTTATGATAAATGAGTATGGAAGAGGAAAAGGTAAGAGGAAGTGCTTGGAGATTATGGAAGGAAACTGTTACCTGCATGGTGAGGAGTTTTTGATGCAACAAGGCCTTGAAGAATCAAAGAGATGGAGTAATGTAGCAGTAATGTTAGGTTTCATTCTTGGATACAGATTTCTCTGCTTCTTGATTCTGTGTTTTAGATCACATAGAACTAGCATTTAAATGTTGTATGTACTGTAAACAGAGATATGTATTGCAAAGCCAGAAAAGAGAATGCACACCAAAAGGGGATCCCTGATTGAAAAATAATGCCAAAAAAATGTGCACTACAATTATACAACCCCTCTCAAACTCTGAGGCCAACTTTCATCAATTATTACACTATCAATGACACAGAACAGTAAATAGATTATATGGTCCAATCTACTTTGCACACAAGGAGTATGTACTATACTTTCACTTTTGTACAGCAGAAGATAAAAATTACTCACTGTATCAGCACCTTGCATGCCACAATGCCAATGACATTATCATTGTACAATACACGAACATAGAAATCAATGTGCTCACCATATATCTCCAGATGAAGATGAAAATGAGGAGTCAAATAGGGGAATTCTTCTCCTTTTATGTGAAAGTGTGGATTTTAATGAGAACTCCTGTGAAGCAGAAAATTTGTCAAGCAAGGATCTGATGGCTTTGTGGACAGAGCTTGCTAGAAGTTTGTGTACTTCAGTATTTCCACTATGCCCTTCTTTGCAACTGGTCACCACAAAAACATTCTTCATCCTGCCTTCCAAGGTTGCAATCTCTGCACTCATCACCATCAGATGGAGTGCGTCAATTGCTTGTCTTAAATCAGACAGTAGTCCAGGCTTATAATCACAACATAGTGACACTCTGATCAAGAAAGGGGCGCCATCCAAACCATTTTGTCCTTCAACTCTTACTTCATCGACATCCATTGGCACAAGAAGACCTTCACTAGCTTCGGCTGCAGTCCTCTTCAGTTCTTTCATATGGCTTATTACTTCAGCAAGCAAAGACGCCTTGTCCATCTGCAAGCTCAAATTGTCAAATTCAGCAATTCTGTGCAGCAAGCACATAAGAAGCAAACAAGAATGCATGTGTTTTGTAAAGTTTTGCATTACTACAAGAATGTAGACAAAACAAGAATCCATGAGAACCCATCAAGTCCGATTGCATACATTACAAAGACTTTCATCCATTCAGCAGATGAGCATAATCAATAACATGCATAATTAGCAAAACAATTTCACTCAAGCAGTTCTTATTCGAAGTGGTTCGTTCACATTCATCAACAAATGGACCATACAAAAAGTTAGGTGATAACCTTATCAATAGAAATGCTAAAGATTCAAGAAATTAATAATAGAATACATAGCTAACCCGAGATGCCTCATTTGGCTTCTGACTTGAGAAACAAATTTTCAACTAATCAAACCGAATTTGTAGAGTAAAGATTCTCTAAAGAGGGGGGAAAAAGCAAAGGAAAAGCAGCCTTATCATTCTAAATACTACAACTATTTTCAAGCATATCATTAATTTACAAATTCAGCAATTCATACAACTATTTACAAACCATAGTATCAAAATTTAAGAATCAAGAGGCAAAAAAGAAAAACAATGTAACAAGGAGAAATATACCTTCTCCGCACCGGGCACTAAGCTCCTAAGAGTATCAAGATGAGCATTAATCCTAGCTCTACGCTTCCTCTCAGCTTCACAATGATTCCTCAAAGCCTCAGTACTTCTTTCTGCAGACACCCCTTTTCTTCCAACACTAACAGTAGCCTCTACAAGCTCTCCTCTTTGACCGTCCAAAACTAAAGTAGAAGTTGAACATGACCCAGTTCTTGTTTTGGCTTCAAAGCCAGAATCCATAAAAACCCCATCACATAATCCCTCCAAATCAGAATTGCACACATTTGAACTCCAAGATTGAGATTCCATAGCTGGATAAAAGAGCAATGATTTAAGGGTACTACTGTAATATTAGTGGGTAAGTAATGCAAATGCTAGAGAGCAGCCATTTTCTCTACAAAAGTGGAGTCTTGCAAGGCTTGCACACTTGCCCAGTTGCTTTATAAATTATGTGATAATACAAAAATAGCACCTTTTCAATCCACTCTTATCTCTTACCCTTCTTTTTTCTTTTTGTTGGTGTTCTTGATTTCTTCCTATTTTGTTGCTAAAACTGCAAATGTATAGGATCGGGTGTGGCATTAGAATGCACATAAATTAGCTCGAGACACTAAAGTACACATCTTTTGCAAGAAATCAATCAAATTTTTTTTTTTTTACAAAATGTGGGAGGGTTGAAAGTTTTGAATCCGAAATTTTTTTAAGGATATCATAAATATTTTACCATTAAATAAAGTATCATAACTTATGAGTTCGGTTTAAATGATAACTTTGATAAACCACATTAGTATAAATTTTTTTGTCATCACATATACAGAAATTTAAACAATAGACCAAACATTATGGGCACATTTCTATTAAATTTTTAACCTTTATATATGTGAGCTTGGACTGCTACAAAACAATAATATTATCAGAATTTGTAGTAGTACGATCTAATGTGAATCTCTCTTTTTTAATTGAGCACATTTATCATTTCTTTTATAAATAACAATATCACACAAAATCAAATCTCTAGACTTATGTGCTAATACTACTATTATTTTTTCTACTTCATACTTATCCTATCAAGTGCATTTCGAAAAAAATTAATTTTATCGGTCAAATGATTTATATTCGATTTTTGGCCTCTAATTTTTATATTTGATTTATTAAACTTTTAAAAAAATTAAAATTTAGTTTTTTCATTAATATTTAAAACAAAAAAACTTATAATTTGATTATGTAAAATTTTTTAAAACAATAAAACATATTAAGTTAGTGCAGCAAATTTGGTTTTTGATCCAATCTTGTCCTAAACGCCCACATCCTTGAACATTGTTTTGGCAATTAGTGTGGTACACATTTTGTGAATTAGGCCAAGAGACAAGCACAAATGGGACCCTTTTCTAGCACAACTGCTCATCACTTTATTACAGCCAATTAGCTAATACCAAACTTTTCAACATCAGGATTATAAATTCAATTTCATGTATGTGACAAAATATACAAGAACTAGTAACTTTTTTTTTTTTAGGAAGAACTAGTAACTTTTTAATACCATCTAAGTTGCATTGTTTTGTGTTGTAATCTTTAGACTATTTGCATTGACTTGATGTGTCTTTGTTTATCTATTTGATTTTTTTTTTTTTGTATAATTGTGAAAAGGGCTTCATGACCCCAAGAAAATTAGATGAAAAATGTTATGCATTTTGATTTTAAGGATTAAATCCTTTGCCACAAAAGAGGAACACAAATATTGTAAAAAAAAAGAAAAAAAAGGAATACAAAAGATAAATTTTTACTTAGTTTTTTCTAAATGAAAAAAGAAAATAAAGATTAAACTCTTAATCTATATATACTTTGAAGCGAGTTATATTATTAAACTATCAAATTTTTGATAAAATTTCACTTAATTATAAGAGTGTAAATGTGAAATTTTAAGTTGATCATATTCATTGTAAATAGTTGATGAATTCTAATCTAGTGAAACTTTAAGTGACACTTAAGGGACTTACATTCGAATCTTAGGCTTTCAACCTATGTTATATGGACTTCAATTAGTAGACATTTTTCTGTATCCATCTGCTCATTTTTTCGTGTCCGCGATATCTAAATACTTCAATTTATAAGATAGACAATTCAATTAGATGTCAGTTTCTTGTGTTCATATCCTATTTTTCATAACCCTGGATCAGTATATGTGTGACTTAGCTTTCCACCACCCAACGTACTTTGGCCCAAAAAAAAAAAGTCCCTTTTTAATAATTCTAATTAATTAGATGGACTTTCACTTGAATATGTCTAAGGTTGGGCTATTTTGTGATGGTCATGTTTTGGGTTTTTACCCAATATGTCAATGCTTAGTGCCAAGGCTTTAAATTCATATCATTTGAACTTATTAGCTCATAAGAAATTTTTTTTTACTACCATAGAGAGAGAACGCAAATTATATCATAGACCCATATCCATGTTGCTATATGGATCAGGGGCCCATCAGACGTGGGAAATGAAAAAGGCGCGCTCCTTTTTTTTTTTACGTTTTCTGTTAACGTTTGTTAACTCAAATACGTTTTCTTCTTGTTTGAAAGTTTTCCTCTTTTGAAACTCTCCTTTTTTTTTGAGAGAATTTATGTTCTTCTTCCTCTTATTTTTGGATTCAGGCTTATTTTTCTCGATCTTGTTCTTCAGCTTCTTCTTCTTTTTCTCTATTTTGCGTTTTTTATTATTAATCGTGTTTTTGTATCTGTGTTTCTTT
>CATIWM010006838.1:0-11848 GCA_949671775.1 Mallotus repandus | reverse complement strand
AGATTCTTAAGTATGAAATTTTTTGAGTTTCAAATGTTGGATGATAAATCTGTCATGGATCAAGTAGATGAATTGCTTGTGTTGGTGTCTAGACTTAAAGATTTTAAAATTGAAGTGTTTGAACCATTACAAGTGGCTACTATGATTACAAAATTGCCAACCACTTAGAATGATTACAGAAAAAAGCTTTTACACACTTTTGAAGATTTCACTATAGATCAACTTGTAAAGCACATTAGGATTGAAGAAGGAACACATTTTCGTGATAATAAGTTTGCTTTACAATCTGATTCTAAAGTGAATAATATTGAGTCTAGCACTAAGAAATCTGGAAAACCAGGAATTAAGTCTAGTTTTAAGAGGAAGCATGCTGAATCGTCAAATGAGAATTCTGCCAACAATAAGAAAAACAAGTCATGTTTTTTAGTGGTAAAAAGGGCCATTTTAAGAAAGAGTGCAGGTTCTATAAGAAATTGAAGATGGAAGAGAATGCTGGTAACAAGAAGGCTAATATTATTGAAAAACCACCAAGTCCTGCAGAAACCATGGCCATGGTTGCTGGTTTAAATATCAGTATAATAACAGAATGCAACATGACAGTGATGAACAAAACAACAGATTGGTGGTATGATTCTAGTGCTACAGTGCACATTTGCAATGATAGAAATTTATTTAAGAGTTATGAAGTTGTTTCAAATAATGAAAAGGTCTTGATGGGCAACAATGATATAAGAAAAGTGCATGGCAAAGGGACTGTTGAACTCCAATTTACTTATGGTAGAAAATTGGTGTTAATGAATGTTTTTCATGTTCCTGATGTTAGGAAGAATCTGGTTTCTACAAGTTTATTGTCCAAGAAAGGATTAATGGTTGTTTTAGAAGCAAAAAAAATTTTTCTTTCTAAAAATGGTAAATTTGTTGGATAGGGATATTCTTGTGATGGCATGTTTAAACTAAGTATTAATACAATTGTTATTTTTGTTTATATGCTTGAGTCTTCTTTAAATTTATGGCACGCTCGTTTATCACATGCTTATTATAAATCAATTAACTTTATGTCTAAGCATAAATTAATAACAAATGAAAACAATAAACTAGAAAAATGTGAAATCTGTGTACAAGCAAAAATGGTTAAGAAACCTTTTCCAAAGAATGAGAGGAATATAGAATTGCTTAAAATTGTTCATTCTAACATATGTGAATTAAATGGTCATTTAACAAGAGGAGGCAACATATATTTTATTACTTTTATAGATGATCATTCAAGATTTACATATGTATATTTGATGAAAACAAAAGATCAATCTTTTGAAATGTTCAAGTGTTATAAAATTTTAGTTGAAAATTAGTTGGGAAAGAAAATTAAAATGCCACGAAGTGACTGAGGTGGTGAATATTTTCCATACGAATTTTCCAATTTTTATGAGGAAAATGGATTAATTCATCAAACTAGTGCTCCGTACACCCTACAACAAAATGGTTTGGCTGAACATAAAAATAGAACCTTGATTGATATGATTAATGCCATGCTTTTACATTCAAAGTTACCTACGAATTTGTGGGGAGAAGCTTTATTAACGGCATGTCATGTACATAACCGAATTCCATCAAAGAAAAAAAAGATTTCTCCCTATGAAGCATGGAAAGGAAGATAGTCAAATTTAAATTATTTAAGTGTATGGGGCTGTATAGCTTATTATAGAGTTCCGGACCCCAAAAGAACTAAATTAGGTCCAAAAGCTCTTAAGAGTGTTTTTGTAGGATATGCTAAAAATTCAAAAGCTTATAAACTCTTGGATTTGGATTCTAAAGTGATTATGGAATCTAGAGATGTAAAATTCATGGAAATAAAATTTCTTGGAGATTCGCATATTAATTTTCAAATGGATGAAGTTGTGGCACCTCTAATAATACTTGATAATTTCATGAATTTAAATCAGCCACCGACTGATAAACGAACCAAAAATTTATCTCCTAGTGAACCTAAGAGAAGTAAAAGGATGAGAAAAGAAAAGAATTTCGGTTCAGATTTTATATCCTCTCAAGCAATAGTATTTTTAGTTAAAGGAAGTAGAGATGAAGTATTAAATAAGATACCTATGATTTTACATTTGGAACAAGATCCAAAAACATACATTGAAGCTATGACTTTAAGAGATTCTACTTTTTGGAAAGAAGTAGTAAATGATGAAATGGATTCTCTTCTTTCAAATGGAACTTAGGTGTTAGTTGATTTACCCCCTGGTTCTGAACCAATTGGTTGTAAATGGGTATTTCATAGGAAATACAATATGAATGGTTCATTACAAACTTTTAAAGCAAGACTGGTAGCTAAAGGATTTAAACAAAAAAAAAAGGTTTTGATTATTTTGATACATATGCTTCAGTGGAAAGAATTACATCTATAAGAGTCTTGCTTGCATTAGCTTCAATTTATAAGCTTTATATTCATCAAATGGACGTTAAAACAACATTTTTAAATGGTGATCTTAATGAAAAAATTTATATGGACCAACCTGAAGGGTTTATACTTCCTGGAAATGAAAGAAAAGTTTGTACATTAATTAAGTCTTTATACGGACTTAAGCAAGCTCTTAAACAATGACATGAAAAATTTGATAATGTTATTTTGTCACATGGTTTTTGTCATAATGGAGCAGATAGATGTATTTATTCTAAGTTCACAAAGGATTATCGAGTAATAGTATGTCTTTATGTAGATGACATGCTACTTATAGGAACTAATATACAAGGAATAAATGACACCAAGAAATATTTGACATCAAAGTTTAAAATGAAAGATTTGGGAGAGGCTGATACAATTTTAGGCATCAAAGTTAAACAAAATGATGGAAATTTTATTTTGAGCCAAGAGCATTAGATTGATAAAATCCTCTCCAAATTTAATCATTTGGGAATTAAAGAATTTAATACCCCATATGATGTTTCAAATAAGTTGATAGAAAATGAAGGTAGGTCTGTTAGTCAATTATCTTATGCTAGTGCTATTGGTAGTTTAATGTATGCCATGCATTTAACTCGACCTGATATTACTTTTGTTGTTTGTAAACTTTCAAGATATACTCATGTAGAATGCCTTAGAGGGGGGTGAATAAGGCAATCGAATTCAAATTCACAGTAATTGAATTTTAAACAAAAATATAAAGAACGTTGAGAAGGAAGAATGAAGAACACAATGATTTAAGGAGTTCAGATTCAACAATAATCCTACGTCTCCACCTAACTTATCCCCAAGTTAGGATTTTCAATCACCCACAATCTTATTCACAAGATTACATAAGAGTTTAAGGCTCACTCTTACAACCTTACAGATGAGAGTTTCTAGGCTCACTCTTACAACCTTACAGACAAGAGTTTCTAGGCTCACTCTTAAACCAAATCCCAAGTGTTTTAATGGCTAAACACTTAAACCAATTCCTTTAGAAATAAATCTCACTTCCCTTTTAATCTATCCCCAGACTTAGATGAAGTAGAAATTCTATTTCTAACACACAACCAACTCTCACAAGAGTTAATGAAACAGAGATGAATAAATTTAAAGTTTGAGAGCTTTGATGAATGCTTAAATGATAAACAATTTTTCTTGGGTTTCTTCTTGCATTCAATGGAGCTCTTGGAGGTGTTTATATAGATAAACACTTAAAAATATAGCTGTTGGAATATAGCCGTTGCCTTCAAAAAATTCCCATTTTTTGCTGTCAGGAGTGTCACTGAAAACAGACAGTGAAGGTGTATCAACACGGTCCGTACAGCGGACCCGTGTGCGTTAATTTTGCACAACACGGTCCGTGCAACAGACTCGTGTGCGTTAATTTTGTGCAACACGGTCCATGTACTTCTGCACGCCTCACCAACACGGTCCATGGAATCAGACCCGTGTGCGTTAATATTTCTGCACGCCTCGCCAACACGGACAGTGCAACAGACCCGTGTGCGTGAAATTCGCGCAACACAGTCCGTGCTGACTCACACGGTCCGTGCACCTCGAACTGGCCTTAGCTATATTCACGAAAGTTGTAGATAATTTTCTTATATTTCCATAGCACTTTAAATCAGCTCATTTGGACATCTTTAGCTCAAGATATTTCTCAAATACTAAGCGCTGCTCAGCTTAAGATGAATGCTGCATATGCTGACTTTGATTCAATATTTGCATATCCAAATGAATTTGGATTTTGACAAGTAAGATCAATCTGGAAATTTTAAGATGTCTAATTCAAATGTCAAGAAGACCTCTTCCTCATTTTAGATCTCTAAGAATGTTAAAATCTTCCTTTAATCTCGGAGGTCACATTAGCCCAAAAACGTGCTTAACTCCATTTTGATTTGCATGATAGTCCTAGCTTATACACACTTAAACAAACATGTTAAATGCTCAAAACTAAGATTGTTAAGATCAAAATTAAGATTGATTATTGCTAAGGTCAACAACATACTGTGCACATAATTCTAATAACCCGACAGTAGTTATTGCTTTGCTGCCTTATTTTACTCAAACCTGGTGGTGGGGTATATGACTATTATCACTCATAACACGTACTTATCCTATGTCACATGGAGCCTTGAGTGGGGAGATATAATGGAAGTATATAATTGTGGGCCGAAGCCTATTACCTAAGACTCAGCTTATGTAGTAACTTAGCAACTTTCCCTAGGTTCTTTCCCAAATGCATGCGTTTTATGCCATATAGTAGTCCTCTTTATAAAACCTAGGCCCACCAGAAATGGGTTACATCAAATAGGGCCTTTCATGCCCATTATAACCTGTTATGTTGAACCTTGTTTTTATTTGGAAGAATTGCTACTTGTTTGTTATTGTCTTAAGAGAAATTTCATACATCGATTTTATTATCTCTTAATGATAATTAAAACCTAGATAAAAAATCTTAGGATAAGAGACTTACCATTGAACATGTGTGTGGAAGGAATAAGGTTGGAAGGTCTTACTATGTGATTTTTTTGTGTTTATTTTATTTGTACATAAATAAATAAGTAATGATAATGGTAAATACCTTACATTGCATGCATACATGACATTCATTATAATTTTTTCAAAATGTATTTTTTCACAGCCATAAGCCTATTCTTGTTTGGAACTCACCCCACCCGACGGGGAGATCGCATCGCTCAGGCCACGACTAATTTTGATTTTAAATCTTTCAAGCAAGAAATTTTAAGAGAATTCAAGGATGAGATATGGCAGATAATTAGAAACATTGTTGCTGAGATAATAGGGAATATGTTCTTGGATAAAGAAGAATTTGAAACTAGAACCATTATTGGTGAGCCATTTAGATAAAAACTAAAAGCACCAGTAGATCCAACCGAGTCAAAATGGATGAAAAACATAAAAAGGCAAATGGATCAATTATAGACTACAATGAAAAATCATAGGCTCAATCCTGACTTTGCTAATATGGACTTGGATTTGGAGGAAGAAGAATTGTTGCCCCCGAAATACACATTCCCAAATATGAAGAAATATTTTAGCACTAATGATCCTCACTTGTACCTGAAGTAGTATGTCACCTACATGAGGGCCACTAGGTTATCTAAAGCTTAAATTTTCAAAAAATTCCTATTATCTTTGGAAGGAGCTGTTATCAAGTGGTATTACACTCTGGATGCACATGTTCAGCAGGATTGGAAGGAGCTGTATTCAACCTTTATCAAACAATATGGGTTGAACTCTTATTTTGAAGTCTCCCTTCAAGAGCTACAAAATACAACTTAAAGACTTGATCAATCCTTTGAGAGGAAAGTTAGCCCAGATGAAGCATAGACCCGCGAAATTAGACCAGCTGATCATAGCAATAGAGGCATGCATTCCACCCCTATCCAACAAATTGAAGAACATAGGCATAAGATGTTAGTGGTATGCACTAGGTCAATCATATGTGACTATGTTTTGACTTTATCATTTTATTAATAAAGAGGAACTTTCATTATCATTTTTGTGTTATGATAATTACTTGAATAGTTAATTCTTTCTAAGGTCATCAAGTATGTGACTTGATAGTAAAACCCTTGGATTAAATATAGGTTTTATTCAAATTATCCCTAGTCATAATAATGAATTAAGACTAGTATGATGTTGACTGATAATTATGTTTTACTAATCATGAATATGAGATATTAAGTCAACTCTTAGGTACTATTTAGTGAAATGATGTACTGGATTGACCCACTGTGAGAATACTACATAGATAATTGTCATAAGATATTCTTATCACAACAATATTATTTTAGTCCTTCGACCTTGATATCACTATGGATTTCTATATAACTATTTTATATTTTGACACATTCTAACATTGTCTTTGACAGGAAGATGGAATAGAATGTTATTGGATATGAAATGAGTTATGTGAGGAATGTGAGTGATTGAGAAGGAGTTTATCCCCCATTTAATATGAGTAAGATATCTATGGGCCCCTTAATAAGATAGACTGAAGGAAATTGCATGGCTATGCTAAAATGAATTGATAAAGAATTATCATTCTCAGTCTACTTGAAATCAAGTCATAATATTATTGAACTGTATAAGGATGATATAAACTATGCCTTATGTTCAATTAAGATATCATGTGATAAATGGACTACAATATACATTGTAAATTAAGGTATGTCGGATTATCGGCTTTCACATAACTTGGGTAGTCATAATGTTTTGCTAGAGGCCAATTATGACTTATAGGCCTAAATAGGGATTTTAGGCCCACTGCCAACGTTATGTGAACTTACAGGATCACACACTTAGAACAGGCCCAAAACGAATATGGGTTTACCAAACCTAATTAAACTCTGAAGAAATATATATATATATATATATATATATATATATAGGCCAATTATGACTTGTAGGCCTAAATAGGGATTTTAGGCCCACTGCCAACATTATGTAAACCTACAGCGTCACACACTTAGAATAGGCCCAAAACGAATATGGGTTTACCAAACCTAGTTAAACTCTGAGGAAATATATATATATATATTCGTATATACATTTATTTATTTAATTACTTATTTATTTAAGGTAATGGTTATCTTAAATAAATAGGAAATATATTTCTGATTTAGTTTTTAAAAATAAAATCAGAATTAAGAGTGGTATATACCAAAAGGTGTTTTGGTAAATGAAACCCTAATTAAGAAGTCTATAAATATATCATGTTCTCTAGGGTTTCATATACGTCTATCACTTTAGCCACCTAAAATTTGTTTTCTCTCCTTTTTGAGAAAACAAAACGCGGAGTTACTTCGTTCTTGTTTTATGAGAAAATCAAGAAGGTGCTAGGACATATAGATTCATTTTGAATCAAGAGCTATTCGTGTGGATACCAGTAAAGGACGTATCCTTTTGGAGACGTCTCGATCCGTTAAAAGAAAATGAAATGGTCAAGGTAAGCTGTCACCAGTGTGAACCTCCTCTCTTCCTTCCAGCACTCTTGCCTCTACTTGCGATTGTAGTAAGATTTTGGAAACCCTAATTAAATCAATTAATCGAATTACTTGGATCTGGGTTCGGATTTGTGATAAAAATTTAAATTTTCCCTGCATTTAGTATCACGAAACCCAACATAAAAGACTTCAAAGAGCTGTACCTTTTTCGAGTGCAAATTGAAGCAAACTTGAACTTTAACACTCATAAATAATTAGTTGTAGCTGTAATGATTTAGAACAGTATTTTTTCGCAATAAACTTTTCTTTGTGCTAATAAACATATGATTGTTTGATTTACATGATTATAAATTTATTATAATTATGCATGCAATCTTATGTTTGAATGAGAGAGAGATTCAAAAGAAAAAAGAAAAAGAAAAAAAACCACATCAAAAAGATTAAATATCATAATTGACTTTCAATTTTTCTTTAGGCACTTTCAACCTCAGTTTTTTTTTTTTTGAAATGAATTCACCATAAGAAAGAGAATAAAAAAAGAGCGAAGGAAAAAAGAAAAATAAAAATGGAATGAGGAGAAAGCAAGAAAAATAAAAAAAAGAAAAGTTTTTGTTTGTTCCCCCATATTTGAAAAGTCAATCATGTATAACCCTTTATCTTTCAACATCCATCTTCATTAATTATCTTCAATTACCAATGGTACTAATCTCAAAAGTCCACCCAATGTGAGTTGAAGAATAGTTGGTCAGAAAATCCGCAAAGGGCTAATCAATAATAAGCATAATTTAGCATGCCTAATTATAGCAAATAAGTAATCATGTAAGATGATCATGAATGACATAATATTAGCACATGGACTTTTTTAAGATTATTGATTTTGTGAAAGTTAGTAACATAGGTGGCATAAACATCCAGTAATCCGCAGCACGAGCATCAACTAACAGATAACCAAAGTAGCAATATCGATATTATGCAAGATCAGACACTGATAAATCATCAGTATGATTTTGTAACCACCAAACTAGGTTGAAAACTCCCAAAAAGGGAGCAACCTAGGCAAAAGAGGGAAAATAAAAAAAATGAAAGATCTAACTAGGTTGGAAAACTCCCAAAAAGGGGTGACCTAGGTAAAAGAGGGAATACAAAAATAAAATTGGTTGCACTTTCATTTTGAGAAGAGTAGTTTGAGAAATTATAAGATTCCATTTTGTGATGCGAGAGTGACATGGTATATCAATTCCTCAACTGGGGGGCAATTTTTACTACACGTCGAGTCTTATGAGTGACACAGTCTTTAACAAATTTTTAAACTGGGAGGCAAATAGAGTGTCTCTTCCACACTAAGGTTAAGCACTACTGTCCTACGACAGCAAAGCATTCCAAGGAGGCAACTTAAGTAGAAGGCATTTGTTGCTCTCATCATCCCAATTTGATCATGAGGAGGTCTTCATTTTTGTTCCATTTGGATAAATCGGTCTGAGTGACAGCCTCTGATAGACTCAATTTTAGAATCCAAATTCTTTGATATAACGAGGGCCAGTTCCCAAAGATTAGCTCTAAAAAAAAGGCACTTGGCTAAGTCATTCAAGATTTCTTATTTCTCGACTATTAGCACATGCATACATGAAATTTTTTGCAAAAATTATTTTGACATCTTATACATGTATTGTGGGCATTAGAATAATGCATGTTTTCCACAAATATTGCATAGGCGATATGAGATTATATTGTCAAATTACTTTTGAAAGCTTTTAAAAATCATGATCATGCATACATCAATTTTAAACTTCTTGTGAATATATTTTTACAAGAGTGAGCTAGTTCCAATGCATAGGATGCAGTCCTGCTATAGTGATTCACCTAATGCCCTAGAGGCTATATGGCACATTTTGTTTGACTTTGCTTAACGCCCATGAGGCTACTGACACACTTGAGTTGACTTCGGCTGATGCCCCAGAGGTTATATGGCACATTTTGATTGACTTTACCTAATGTCCATGAGGCTATATGGCTTGTTTTTATTGACTTTGCATGATGCCTTAGAGGCTATAGGCACAATTGAGCTGCTTTTTCCTGGCGCCTTATAGGCTATATGGTACATTTTGATTGACTTTGCCTAATGCCAGTAATACTACATAGCTTGTTTTGGTTGACCTTGCCCGATGCTCATAAGGCAACATGGCTTACTTGGATTGACTTTGTCTAATGCCCTGGAGGTTATAGACACATTTTTAGTTGACCCCACTTAATGCTTCCAAAGGCTACATGGTGTTTTTTTAGTTGACCTCAACTAACGCTCTAGACGCTATACGGTGCATGTTTAGTTGACCCTGCCTGACCCCTCTAAAGGCTACACGATGCTTTTGCAGTTGACCTCACCTAATGCCCCAAAGGCTATACAATGCATGTTTAGTTAACCCTGTTTAACGCCTCTAGAGGCTACACGACTCTTTTATAGTTGACCTCGCCTAACGCCCTAGAGGCTATACAGTTCATGTTTAGTTGACCTCACCTAACGCCCTAGAGGCTGTATGGCATAATTCTAGTTGATCTTGTCTAACGCTGAAAGTGGCTATAAGACTTTTATCTTGTGTGACACCTTAACATTAATAACATGAATCTACATGTTTAAATGAAAATCTGTTTTTAAACCTCTTAAGTTGTACCTTGAGGTTGACGGATAGAATGGTCTCAAATCTCTTTATTAGTACATTAGGATGGACAGGAACTTATTGATCGAAAAATCAGAAGTTCACCTTTTAGATTGAACTCTAAAGACGACGGTGCAGAGGTTCACCTTTCAAATTGTATTCCGAAAATGACGGTGCAAAAAAAATAGCATTTAATAATCAAAGTGTTAGATTTACCTTTCAAATTTTACTTTGAAGTTGACAATACAAAAATTCACCTTTCAGATTTTACTCCAAAGACGACAGTGTAGATAATAGAATTAGAAGTTCACCTTTCAGATTGAACTCTAAAGATGATGGTGCATAAAGTAAAATTCATTAATCGAAGTGTCAAATTCACCTTTCAAATTGAACTCTGAAGACAACGGTGCAGAAGTTCACCTTTCAGATTGCACTCCGAACATGACGGTGTAGAACACAAAATTTACTGACCGAAGTATCAAAATTTTAGCTTTCAGATTGTACTTTAAAGATGATGGTGCAGAAGTTCACCTTTCAAATTATACTTTAAAGATGATGATGCAAAAGATAAAGTTTGTTTCTCTTGGACATATGGCTCCAAAGTTTTATATCCTTTTGATTGTTTGCATATGTGCTTTTTTTATAAATCTCATTATATTGCTTGCATTTCGATTTTTGAAAAAGCAGGGAGCCAACTGTTGACACTTGGGTTTAGCCGGCCCACGAGCGAAGCCCAATGATGAAAGTCTTAGAACAATGAGCTTGGTAGTGCAAAGTCCAGCCTTATTTGCCCTTATTGGGCCAATGGCCCAAAAGAGCCTTTTGAATAGTCACTAAGGCGGTGAGCCTTAGCACTGAGGCAGTGGCCGTAGCACTGAGGCGGTGCACCTTAGCACTGAGGCGGTGGCCTTAGCACTGAGGTGGTCACCGTAGCACTGAGGTGGTCGCCTTTTTCTCTAAGATTTCAAGCAAAAAGACGTTGTAAACAACTGCTAACATGGAGAAATGGGAGGAGGTAGTTCCTAAGGCTAGGGGAAGTGGTTTTTTTTAGGGGGAAAATAAAAGGGAAATCAAAGAAGAAAAAAAGGGGATTGGCAAGAAAAAAAATACAAAGAGAGCCAGAAAAAAGAAAGGAGAAAGAGTTCTGAGAGTAAAGAAAAAGAACAACAAGTATAAAGGGAAGACAACGAGGGTTTTGGCTTTGCACTACTCGAGACTCATTATTGTAATCCTTTTGAAAGAACTTCTGAGGGCCAAGACAGGGAGCCAAGCAATGTCAAAACAGTAACTTTTATTACTTCTACTTTAAGGTTTGCTTTTATTATTTTTCTATTAACTAGAATGTTTTGATTGAGTTCCAAATTAGTTAAATTGTTTTCGTGATTATGTGATTTAGAATTGTTATTTTTTACAAATAATTTATGTTTCATGTTTAGAAAATAAGTTTTTAGTTGGAAGTCTATCTGACTGTGTAATAAGGCGTCGCCTATTCGATAAGGCATCGCCCTATTGCATTAAGGCAACACCTTATTATGCTAGGGCGTCGCTTTCTTTTCAAAATACAAAATAATTTTTGTTTTAATTATTTTTCATATTTATTTCTGCATTTCCTTTACATTTTAATTAAACATTCCTTCATATTTTTAGCTTGTTTAATTCAAATTGTATTTTTGTTCATTTGTGTTGTTTGCACATTTAAAATCCATTCAAATTATTATGTTGTTTTCTTATTATATTGTATCTTTGTTGCTTTCTTGTGAATATTTTTTATTTAA
>CATIWM010006805.1:0-15419 GCA_949671775.1 Mallotus repandus | reverse complement strand
GATGATATAATTTTTGGTGCTACTAACCATTACTTGTGTGAGGAATTCTTTAAGTTAATGTAAGGACAATTTGAGATGAGTATGATGGGTGAGCTCAAATTCTTTCTTGGACTACAAATCAAGCAATGCAAAGATGGGATATTCATCAATCAAACCAAATATACAAGAGACATTCTCAAGAAGTTTGGCATGGATGGAGTCAAATCAAGCAAAACTCCGATCAGTACCACAACCAAACTCAACAAGGATGAGAATGGCAAGCCAGTTAATGAAAAGCGATTTAGAGGTATGATAAGATCCCTTCTTTACTTAAGTGCTAGTAGACCAGATATCATGTTTGCTACTTGCTTGTGTGCTATGTTCCTATCTAGTCCTAGAGAGTCCCATTTGAATGCAATCAAAAGAATTTTCAAATATTTAAGTGGAAGTTTACTTTTAGGACTTTGGTATCCTAGGAGTTCATCCTTTGACTTAATTAGTTATTCGGATGCAAATTTTGTCGGTAGTTTACTAGATAGAAAGAGCACTTTCGGAACTTGTCAAGTTTTAGGACAATGCTTAGTTTCTTGGTTTAGCAAGAAACAAGTTTCGGTTACCTTGTCCACTGCAGAAGCAAAATATGTTGTTGCAAGTTTATGTTTTTCACAAGTATTGTGGCAAAAACAACATTTATTGGACTATAGCATTCACATTAATCACATTCCAATCAAATGTGATAATACAAGTGCTATCAACCTTAGCAAGAATCTCATTCAACATTCTAGAACTAAGCATATAGACATTAGACATCATTTCTTACATGATCATGTTCAAATTGGTGATATCTCACTTGAATTTGTTGATACAAATAATCAACTTATAGATATCTTCACCAAGCCTGTCAATTAAGAGAGATTGAACTTCATTAAATATGAACTAGGCATGATTGATGATTATAGTTTGTCTTAATTTTTTGTCTAAATTAGTGAATTGATGGTTGGACTTTTTTTCATGTGAAATCATGTTGTGCTTATCATATTGCCTTGATTGTTTTTAGGTAGTTAATTTAATTTCTTTTATGTGTTTGATTTTGATCTTAACATTTTTTTTATTGAACTTTATTTTCAAAAAATTAATTATTTTTAGAGCATTAAGTGTTTCCTGCTCATATGCGTCTTTCACTCATCCTCCTCCAACTCCTCCTCAAAACTAGCTTCTTTTTTATGTCCTTTTTCTTTGTTTGCTCGTCAGTAACTGTTTGGTTTATTGTCAGTATATTTTTGGTTTCTGAAACTTTGAGCTGCAAGTTTATATTTAAGTCCATTTTATGTCAGTTTATATTTGGTTTATTTTTTGTTTTCTTTCCGTTTATGAGCTGAAGGCTGTATGTTTATGTCTTGTTTACAATTGATATTTTAAATATCATTGTACTCCTATCTTTTTGTTAATGCAATCTTATTTTTCTCAATTCATGTTTCTTTAATTCTTTTTGATTTTTCCAAAGGGGGAGAAAAATTTGAGTTTGCTTAATTTTTTTTATTTATTATTATTTATCTCCTTGTTATTTGTTACATGCATTGTAACCTTGTTATTTGTTACATGCATTGTAAGTGTGGCTACTTTTATGTTAATTAATGATCATGTTATCATATTTTTTTCATACAAAAGGCCTTGTTTTACTTACTTGCATAATTTTATTTAGTATTTCTCAAAAGGGGAGAAATTTTTTTTCATTGTTTTAGTTCTTGGTCTTTAAAATGCTACATGTACTATTTTGTGATACATTATCTTTGTAAAATTTTTCTTCTACCATGTTTATGTTTCTTAAAAATTTTGTCATATATTTAATATTGTTATATTTTAACAAAAGAAGATAAATTTTAAAATTTATATTTCTTATCATGCCAAATAAGGGGAGAAATAAAGAAATGTATATTTCTCATTAATTTTTATTTATTTAAATTTCTTACTCCTTACAGTTATTATTTATATGATATGCATAAATTTAGGGGGAGTAAAATTAATTCAAATTATAACACACTTCACTTTATATTATTCTCTCAAACTCAAAATAAGTTTGTTAAAATAAAAAAGGAGGAGATTGTTGACCTTAGCAATTATCAATCTTGATTTTGATTTTAACAAACTTAATTTTGAGTATTTAACTTTGTTTGTTTAAGTGTGTATAAGTTAGGACTCAATTGGAAAGTCAAAGTGAAGAATTATCAAATAATTCGACCTTTGAGTTTCAAGAAGGCTTTTGACATCCTTAGAGCTTTATAATGAGAAAGTGATCCTCTTGACATTTAAATTATACATCGCAAGCTTTCTGAATTAATCTTATTTTTCAAAATCCTAGTTCATTTGGGACTGTAAATCTTCAGTTAAAATCAGCATATGCAACTTTCATTTTAAGTTGTGTAACTCTTAGTATTTCAACAATATATTGAGCTATGGAAGTCCAAATTAGGTTATTCAAAGTGATATGAAAAGCTAAGACAAATATCTATAACTTTTATGAAGAAAGATTAGGCTCAATCAATCGTATTCAAGGGCTAAAGTCATGATCTCGATCGGAACCATGCAAATCCTGATCGGGACCAAATTACACCAAATTGAAGAAAACTTCCAGTTCATATCCCAAGCTAATGTCATGTCCAGGATCAGTGTGGTCATGACCAAAACCAGCATAGGACTCAAATTCAATGGCTATAACGGATTTATTTTTGAATATCCTAACGGGGACTGATGAAATCCTGACCGGGAGCAGAGTTTTTATGGCTCAAAAGTTCAAATTTCATTCAAATGAAGTTTGAATTTATTGGAAACAAAATTATTGTTTCTAACAGCTATAATTGAATTTTTTAACTATAAATACAACCTCTGAAGATCATTTAGAGGTTAAGAAACTTGTTTATTCATTATATACTTCAAAGCATTCAATTAAGCTAAAAATTCTATTTAATTTTTTCTTGTATTTGATAAACTCTTGTGAGAGTTTGAAGAGTGTTAGAATAGAATTTCTTATTCTTCTATTTTCTGGGATTTAGAAAATGAGAAGTGAGGTTCTATTCTAAAGGAATTGGTTTAAGTGTTTAGCCATTAAAACACTTGGGAATTAGTTTTAGAGTAAGCCTTAAAACTCTTGTTTGTAAGGTTGTAAGAGTGAGCCTTAAACTCTTCTGTATACTCAATCTTACGAATAAGATTATGGGTGATTGAAAAATCTGAACTTGGGGATAAGTTAGGTGGAGACGTAGGATTATTGAGAATCCAAACTCCTTAAATTCTTGTGTTCATCATTCTTCCTTCTCAACATTCTTTTAATTATTTTTTATTTGTTTTTAAGTTTTGATTTTTATTCGGTAGCCCTATTCACCCCCCCTCTAGGGCTCTTTCAAAAATAAATATAGAAAATTGGTAAAAATTACATATTTTTAGTTTTTAGGTTGAAAAAGAAAAGTTTTTTTTTTATTTAAATATAATAGAATGTTTCAGTTAAATAAAAGACATTATTTTTAACGGAAATGAAGAGTAACATTTTAAATGTAATTAAATTAGAGCATTTTATATAAATAAAACATGTGTATTTTAATAAAAATGAATTTTTTAATTTTTTTTGTAGAAAAATATTGTGAATTTTAATAATTGAAAACATAAAGTTTTAGGAGTTAATGTTGAATTATGAAGAGGAACACTTGTCGAATTTTTGGCTTAATAAATTAAAAATAAGATAGACAATATTAATTTTATTTTCTTTGATTTTTGTTACCATAAATTTTTTATTATAATAAGATTATTTTGTAAAATTATTAGATTAGTATTATTGTCACACCCGTACCCTAACTATAGGCACATTTGCATTCATTATGCATTACATTTACACACACACACACACACACACACATATATATATTGATTTAATTTAAGTATAAGTTAGTGTATATAGATATATTTATAGAGGAAATGATTTAGCAAATGATTGTCCTTGATTGAATAATTGAAAGCTTGAGGATCTATGGTAACTTAAGCATTTCATTAAGGACCAAAAGGAGTATTTTACATATTATTTAACTATTTTTTTGGGTATATCTTCTTCCTTCCATCGTGATTAGGAGTAGCCATAGGAAGGAAGGAAGGAAGAAAGAAAGAAAGAAAAACACTTAGAAAAAAAAAAGGAAAAGAGGGCTGATTCATTTCCTCTTATATAAATTAATTTTTCAAGTGAAATTGAAGATCTAAAGTACAATTAATGCTGTAATATTCATCCTAGAAGACTTTGGTGATTGATTTGGCAAGTAATTTTAGTGTTTTGGTTGATTTAATTTAGGGTTCTTAAGTTGCAGATTTCGGGTTCATAAAGTCTGGTTAATTAGTCTCTGTAATTCAATTATATCTTGAGCTATAGAGCTTAATATTAAGTGTTATTTGATGATATGAAAAATTTGAAGAGTTATCTAAAATTTTTATTCTTTGAGCTCTATCTGATTCAGTCTCTATGTTAGGGTAATAAGATGAAAAATTGTATTGCTCAGTCTGTCAGTTTCTTTGAACTAGTTGTAATTCGTTATCTATAATTATTTTTTTGGTTATCCAATTGATGTGAAATTTTTAAAGAATATTATAGACATATATATCTAAGACTAATTCAAATTTCAGCTTAAAATTCCTTTTCTATAAATCCCAGAAATTTTTCAAAATTAGTATGTAAACCAAGTTTACAGAGTTCATGAGTTAAAACTAGTCTGGATACTTTTCGTATTTATTGAGGTAGGAAACTACAAATTAAGTTTGGTTTAATTTTGAGGAAACTTAAAAGAGTCCTTTAAAAATTTGTAGTTTTGAATTGGAGCTGAGTCTAGCTGTATCATGGTTAATCGAGGTCATATTTTAAATTGCTCTATCAGACATGACTGTTGAAGCTGATTATGTTGAGCTATCCTTAACCCCTTTAATAGTTGAGAAATTGAAGTGAAATTTTTATTGAAGATACTAGACATATAGATAGGTGTTTGGTTAAAATTCCTTTTCTACAAGTCAAAGTGATTTTTCTAATTTAGGCCTAAAAATAGCTATTTTGGAGTCAATAAAGCTAATTTGTAGAATTAAACTTAATTGCATTTTATGCATATCATTTGGGGGATGCATAGTTAGAGTAGTATGTGAGATTATTATATTAATTATTTATAAATGAAATTGTATATTTTAGGTGTTGAACAAGGCAAGGGAAGTGCAGGTGCAAATTAAGCAAATTCGGTGAACCGGGTTGTGTGTTTATAGGCTGTATCGGTGAGTAGATGTTCAAATATTTTAAATATTTTAATAACAGTAATAAAAGGATATTTTTATGTTCTTTTATGAACTTGAATTAATGTATTAAAATGTTTCAATTCATTTTGGTTATTACTTGAATTACTTGAAGTATTTAAGCTTTGAAACAATAATGGTTTCAAGTGTGCAAGTTAAATGTATTATTAATATATGCTTTATTTTGTAACCTGATTTAAAGTTATTTTACTTGGTAATTTAAATGAATTTATGCTCTACATGTTTCTCTGTTCTTTTAATTATGATGAACATTGTTTGGTTTTGAATGGTTATTGAACCATAAATATGATAATATTGTTTTGATTTATTATTTGGAGGAAATGATATTTGATTTGTGTATTACCACCCTATATGAGATGTGTGAATGTGTTGAGATGATATATGCACATTTGAGAGTTTTGATGGTTGTTATTGCACAATAAACAATATGGCACTTAATTGTAGGACGGTGAAGGTAGAAGGGTCGTTCTGTGCTAATGTAGTCGAAGGGTCAGCCTTCAAGTATGCCCAGAGAGTGAGTTTGTGATGGCCTGTATGCTATGGCCAGGTTATGATGCTTATTATATGGATGGTTAATACATGTGAAATGTTGTAATGATGTTTAAAAAGACATGTGCTTTACTTGGCTATACTTTGCACAAGTTTGAAAGTGAGAAAGAATTTGACGTTTTAAATGGATTATAATATGATTTTCAAATACTCTATTATCAGCATTTGAGATGTTAAATATGCTTGGTTTAACCAAATTATTTTTTGCTTGATATATTTATTCACTGAGTATTTCTGTACTCATTTTACTCTGTTTTAAAAATATTTTTTGATAGCAGGGCTTGATAGTTGGTGAACAGAGTTGAGTGAGTGTAGGTAGAAGTTTCAAAATAAGGTTGGCCAACATTGTTGTCAGTGAAGCCTTGTATTTTACTTTATTGTTTAGTCTTATTTATGTAAGTATTGTAAAAGAGTATTTTTAAGTTAAATAAGGGTGGCTAAGTTGTATGTAATATATCAATTTAGAGATGTGTTTTATATTATCTTGATGATGTTTTCACTACTGTGTTTCTAGTTAAAAAGAGTAATATCATTTTAATTTTCTTTAAAATGAAGTTGAAATTTTCTATATTATCCAATTACTGTATACTTAGTTTACTATTCATAAATATGTATTTTACTATTCATAAATACATATTTTACTATTCATAAATATGTATTATTTTAAAAGTTCTTAATCTTTAATTGTAATATATATGAACAAAACTATACTTTTTGAAAGAGATTAATTTAAATTCTTTTTTCAAATATAACGATATTTATAATATATTTAAACTAAATTAAATAGTTTGTTAATTATTGGTTTTAAATATCCATCTCGGGCTATGTGAGATGAGGTGTGACAATTATAATACATATAGTAGTATTTTAGTTGAAAAATAATAGTAAATAATTATTATATATTTTTAATTTTTTTAAAATAAATTTTTAATGGTTTGAAAAAAATATTTGAGTGATTTAAGGTAGAAAAATATGCAGTATATAAATATTTTAGAATTTGAGTAGTATTGAGGATATGTATAATAGTATTTTAGTGACTTTAAAGCTCAGTATTTAATATATATATATATATTAGTACTTTTTTTTTATTGATGTGGTTTTGACGTTCAATAGAACTAGTTTTGTGGTCGTTTTTTTTTTCAACACTTAAGTATTCTAAGTATAAAAAATTTACACTTTGCTACATTTCTAAATAATATCATTAAAAATTTATGATTTAATATTTAAATAATACAGATATTTAATAGTAGCATTAATAATTATTTTTGAAATTTAGTATTTTATAAATATTTTTTCATAAAATTATTATAATATCAGTTGATAAGGTATCAAAATATAAAAAATATATGAGTTATATGTACTTAATTGTCAGTAACAAAACCACAAGACTTTATAATTTCTTGATTAAATTCTTAACTCAACAGAAATAATTCTTAGGTTAGTAGCCAATATTCCATTCTCTGCAGTGTGCTGAAGACATAGTCCAATGAAGTTTTGGGTAATTTTTGTAATTTTCTGATCTGTAATTTTCGTTTTCTTTAATGAATTCATTTTCCTAAAAAAAATGGTGTGGACCCAAAAAGTATTATAGAAATAAAATTTAAAAAAATTATAATAGAATGCAGTGATAATTCATGAAAGAATCTAAAATTCGCAATAATAGTCCTACCCAATGATGATTAGATATTAGAATTAGTTGGATCCTCTTTAATGGCTGCCTACGTTCGTGTAGAGTGGTGATCAATTTCGGTGTCATTTTCTAAGGTGACTTGCAATTTTGGGAGGTGATCGAAAAATTCCACCCGCAAATGCCCCCCACAAACTGATCCTTTTCTTGTCCATTATAAATTCTCCAATTTTTGGGCATTGAATTATTATTGTTATTTCTATTTTAATGAAGAATCCAAGATCCCCAGCAAACCTTTCCCCATCAACGCTCCCACAGCATGGGTTACACAACCAAATCAATTAATCGAACTAAAAATTGTACATATATTTAATTTAATTTTTAGATAAATTCTAAATTTGATTTCTTTAATTTGATATACAGTTTAAAGAAAATTAAAAATCAAACTGAACTAACTCAATCTATTTTAATCATATTGTGTATATATAAGCACCATAATAACTATTTGCATTTAATTATTTTTTCTTTTATATATCAAATTAATATTAAAATTAAAATTTTAAGTTCTTAGGATCCATTTGTTTTGTAAAAAAAAATAAAGGTAGAAATCGGAATCGGAATGGATGATTCGGATTCTTAGTATTTGGTTAGCTAAATTTTAACATAGGAATTAGAATGTTTATCACCATTCATCTCATATTCTTAAGGAATGACTTGATTTGTAAGAAATCAAGTGAAATCAATTATAAATTGGTCAAACATTTATTTTTTAAAATTTATAAATTATATATTTAAATTAAAAAATATATATTAAATGTTTGAATAAAAATATTTATAAAAAATAGATACTTTTTATAATATTTTTAAAATTATAATAATATACTTTATAAATAAATGTTTTAAAATATTTTATAATAGATAATTATAATATCAATTTTTAATATATAAAAAAATCATAATGTTAATTTTTATATATAAAATAATTACAAAAATGTTTTTCATTAAAAAAAAATTTTAGTTGCTAATGATATTGAGTCTCTTATTCTCATTTCCATTTCTTAGAGATCCAAACATCTTATTCAAATTTTCATTTCTATTCTTATTCCTTTCCATCCGATTCTGGTTTCAATTTCAAAGTACAAATCAAACACCCTCTTAATTGTTTTATTATATTATACCTATTTAATTCAATATAGTTTTATATGATGGTTTTAATATGGTTTTATATTAATTAAAAAGTTATATTTATTAACTTTGAAGCATACAAGTCATTAATCTGAGATCTAATAAATTACTTTTTAAGGTACATAAGTATTTAATTTAACATAAACATTAATTTAGAAGTTGTCTTGGTTTCTTGTGAAAGATCAATCAATTCCAACAAATATGAATTTTTTTTCTAAATTGAATAATTCTGTTTGATTCTATTTATTTCCTATACACCATACAAACCTTTTTTTTAATTTATCCTAACCAATTTACATACTCTAATATCTTGTAATTACATCTTTTTATTAATTATTAAGCATTACTCTAGAATTATCACTAATAACTTCAATGCTACTTGTAACTTACAAGTACAAGAAGTACAAGAAAAACTATGATAACCTTGGAATTTTCAATCCATAGGTCTTTTGATACTTAAGTTAGATTACTGAAAAAAGGTCCTTAAAAGTGGTGAATAGAGCTGATTAAAATTTTAAAAAAATATTAGAAAGTAATTAAGAAATGAAAAAGAATTTTTAAGACCAGGGATAAAAGTAATTAAGACAAGCAATATAAGGAGTTCGATTCTTTAATGAACTTATATCTCTATCTAACTTAATTCTCAAGGTAGGATTTCCAATATCCCACTCCAATTTTATTCAATAAGATTGAGTATACAAGAGTTTTAAAACTAAACTCTAACATTTACAACAAAGGAGCTTAGCTCTAACCAAAAATTCAAATTTTCAAATGTTTGGATGGATAACACTTCAACCAATTCGTCTAACTTAGGTTCCTCACTTTCCTTTGCTATCCTAAGAAAGAGATGAAAAAGACCTAAAACTGAAACAAACAATCCATACTAAAGAAATTTAATGAAAATTTAAATTACAATTAGAGCTTTGAATGCACAATGAATTTTAAGAAAATATTACTCAACCGACTATTTAACTTCTTAGACTGTAGTTCTAGGTGATGTTTATATAGTTTGTAATCAAAATATGGATGTTGGAGTGCATTAACTTTACCCTATATCTCCTTTAACTTCATTTAATGAAATTTCAGCTTTTTTAAAGAAATGGATGTTCACGGTCGTGAGGGGCATGCTTACGATCATGAGCATTAAAAAAACTAGCTATTGGAGTTTAGAAGTGTCCATTGGAGTTGATTCAGATTAACCTCACGATCGTGAGTCCCTCCTCATGATCATGAAGGAGATCGTGCTGGGCTAAACTACTTGGAACTTATGGAAATCCATTCTTACGATCGTGAGTCCCTTCTCACGATCGTGAGGGGCAGACCATGAGGGGCACAAAGATTTTGGCTTGAAACTTGACTTCTTCAAGGTCTTGCTTGTGAGTACTCAAGGCTGTTAGACCCGGTCATGACTCTATGGCTAATTGTACATGAGGTTACCAAACTGTACACTAAATTTCATTTTGGTTCCATAACTTTAATTTGTATTTTTTTAGTTATAAAATATTAATTTTAATTGCATAAAGAAATCAGCCAAAAAATATCTAGCTAATTTAAATGATGTGGCACATCAGAGTTATCATATCATAGTCCAACTCAACAAAAATTGTCTTGTCATACTACTACAACACGAGATTGTTAACCATAATTTTATTTTACTTTTTTTTTTAATTTTTTTACACTCAACCTTATAAAATTATGATCAATAGTCTCATCAAGAAGGTGCTAATTTTGAGTTGGATTATAATGTGCCAATTTCAATGTACCAGATCATCCAAATTAGCCAGAATTATTTTAGATGACTCTTTGTGTAATTAAAATCAATATTTTGCAACAAAAAAGAAATATAATAGAGTTATGGAACTAAAATAAAATTTAGTTTGAAGTTTGGTAACCTCTCATAGAATTTACCCGACAATCTGAATCTTAAAACTTCAACTTCTTGACCCCTAAAAATTTCTTTTTGATTCATAATTCTTGGTGCGACTTTAAGGGACATAAAATGTGATCTCAAGGGCTTTAAATGAGCTCCATATGACCTTAATTGAGTTATGATCTTTTAGCTTGAGTTTGAGGTAGTTTGACTTGAACTTTAAGAGTCTTCAAGACTTAATAACTTCAAATATATCTAATAAACACACTTAAAATAATTGAGTGAAGTTTTTCGTATATGCTCCCCCTCAATGTGTGCAAAGGTGTTGAAAGGAATTGTAACATCAATTGATGCCAATACATGTTAAGCACTTATATATGATTTAATTGCACAATTAAGGGCATCTCCAACCCACTGCATTTTGTAATGGGTTGGGATGCAATTTGCTCCAATGGCAAAATGCATATTTTGCATTTGTTGCAGCATATATGCAACAATTGTTAACAAACTGCATTTGTACTTTTTATTTTTTAAAATTTTAATAACAATCATTTTTTATCATTTGTTTCAATATAGTCTAAATAATTTGTTCAATTTAGTCCAAAGTTATATAATATTTATCATATTATTACCAAATGCATATGAATTAGATTTAATTTTTTTACTTAAATAATATTAATTTTTTAAATATTTTTTTTTGCTTAAATAATATTAATTTTTTTACTTAATTAATATTAATATTTGGATAGAAATAATTTAATTTTTTTACTTAATTAATATTAATATTTGGATAGAAAAAATTTAACAACCATAGATTTGCATTAATTTAATAATGGATTTAAGAAAACGGTCAACAAAAACATTAAAATTAATAATACCCGAAATCATACATTTAATTATATATTCTTTATTTTTAAAATATATTCAAATAATAAATTTTATTATAAATAAATATATGGGCGTATATGGTAAGTATTGAATAAATTATCGGTGTAATATGTAAAATGTATAAATAATATAATATTAGGATTGGATAAGAATATGTGGAGAATATATATATATTTTTTTGGAGTTGAAAATGAAGTAAGGGGTTGGAGTGCATTTATTGTAACAAATGCATTTTGAAGTAAAATTTGCTGCATTTTAAAGTTTTGGGTTGGAGATGGCCTAACAATAATCGATATCAAATTCATAACATTTACTTGCACATTTAATACTAATCAATGTTAATATCAAATTCAACTATTCTCTCCTTTTATCAAAAAGAAAAAAGGAGAAAACAAAGAATAAGGTACAAAGAAAAGGAAAATATTGATTAAAGAAGAAAATGAGGTTTCATTACTTAACATAAAAAACACACAAGACATGAAGAAAACAAAAAAATAAAGAACATATAATTAAAAAAAACACATAGAGAACACTTGTAGTCCACAAGATCCATTAAATACAAAATGCATAGCAATAAAGTATAGATAAATTAGGCTTGAGGGGCATCATCTTAATCATCGCCATGGCCTTGAGGATCTTGATGAGGCCATTGGCATTACAAGTTATGATAGTGATAGAGATAGTGGACATCAAACTCAAGGTGGTTCATCCTTTGATCAAAATGATCAAGGCAAGCATCCACATGATCAAACATAAATTGTTAATTAAAGCTTCCTTATATAGAGGCGACAAATTAGTTGGTATCTCAATTTGGTTTATTGGAATAGTTCTTGTAACAATATATTCAAATAGGCTTAGAAAAGGAACTGAAGGTAAAGGTCAATTTACATGATGGAAAGATGCAAAATAAGGTAGCAACGATGGAGATACATAACTTGAAGTGTTTGGCCATGGATTTTGAAAGCCGGGTAAGTTTAGTGGTGGGGTAATTTACCATAATGAACTAAATATAATGAAATTTTCTTGTCTTATTTGGCTTGATTGTAGCAGTAGATATAATTTAAAGGGTAGAAATCAAGAAAGGAGTTGATATTTTGTCTATTCCAGAGGTTGTGAGTGTCTCATATTTAAGTGGGGGATTCGAGGTGATTATCATCTTTTGAGAAGAGTTATCCATAGCTAAATGCCACAAAAGTCAGGAAAGCAAAATCTTGCTTCCTACAGATGATGCCATTTAATAACTTCAATGCTGCATAGAAATTGCAAGCACAAGAAAATCTATAATGATCCTACTGAAATCTTTGATCACACAAGTGCTTTGATGCTTAAGTCAGATTCCACATATATATATTATGATTATATGGTAAGGCATGATATGCATATACAATGATACATAGTACAAATGTGATCCGAAACTAACTCTTACATGAGGATCCTCATCAAAGTAGGTGTACGCTTTCCAAAATTTTAAAGTTTGAATAGAACATTGGCATAATACATATATAGCCCCTTGTACTTGTAACTTTTTGTCAATTTGACACCTCAACTTATAGTTTTGCCATTTTGACACCTAAATTTGGCTAAAATATAATTTTGAAACCCCTGTCAGCACATATGACACAGAATAGTGAATATGCATATGCCACATCATAAGGGTTTAACTGACTAAAAATAATAAGTAGAGGTGTCAAACTTATAAAAAGTGACAAGTATAGGAGGTGGTAGATGCATTATGTCATCATATTAGTGCAAACTAGTGCATTTTAACCAAGTTCATGTGTCAAAATAGCAAAACTATAAGTTAAGGCGTTAAATTGATAAAAAATGACAATTACAGGAGACCATATATATATTATGCCTAAAACTTTTATACTTAAAAAGACTTGAGCTTCTTGGATATCATCCATTCCTTATGGGCTGTTATAGCCCAATTGTTCGTATCCCATATCAATCACATTTTACCTTTTAAGTTTCTTTTTCATTAGAACTTTTAATTTTTTTTGTTTTTACTAACACAATTTATCTTTTATTTTTGAAATAATACTTTGTTTTTTTTTTATATAGAGAAATTAAAAACTTAGAGATATATTACAATAAAAAATATTCTTATAATAAAAATAGGAATAAAATTTAGTTTAATTTAAAATACAAACCACAAATATTACAATAAAGATTAAATTTGCCCAACCTTTTTAAAAAATATAAATCAAGGTATACATTATAATAAATCTCAATAAATTTTTACTATTTAACTTCTCTTTAACTATTTTTATGGTATACAAGAAGATTCTTATTTTTATGGTATACAAGAAGATTCTTACTTACTTCAAATGCATTACATTTATATTAATCAAATAATTTATATTTGACTAATAAAAAGAGATATTTATTTTTATGTTACAATTGTTAAATATAGTACACCCAATGTATGTGTCCTTTCAATTCAAAAGAAAGGACTAAGGTGCAATCTTCTTATATTTTGTTTTCTATATAGAATAACTTCTGAATAGTTATAAAAAATTTCAATTCTAATTTTAACCAGTAAGAAGTTAAAATAACTTTACATCGTAATAAATTATATTTTTAAAAATTTCGTCTTTAAAATTTTTTTCTTTACACAATAATAACTACATGTATATTTAAAAATATTTGTTATTTTAATTCAAAGACATGAATGAGATTAAATTTTTAGATTTTTAAGATGATTTTGAATGATCTAACAGAGTATGAATATATGTATTAATATTTTTAATTTATAGTTATTTCTTTTCTTTCTTTATATGTTATATATTATACTACTTAACTATACTAATATAAATTTTATTTTATTTTTATATTTTTTTATAAAAACAAGTAAATTAAATTAAAAAAATTTATAGCCACAATTCTATTAATTTATTCTAATATTTTTATAATAATAAATTAATTTAATATCAATACTATGATTATATAACAGTTTTTTCACACAATTATAATAATAATAATAATAATAAGTAGAAAGTAGTTGTAAGTTGATTTTGTTTTTGAACTACGTGTTAACTTCTGATTTCCCCAGACTATTCTGGAAGCATTGACTCGTGAACGTTAGGTGGGATCATAAGAAAAAATTGAATTTTGGATATGAAATAAAGGTTAAATGGACCAACAATTAAGAGATTCTAATTCGTCAAAATGTTGAAAAAATGTTGAAAGTACTTTATTTGATTATTAGATGAATATAACTATATTGGTCAAACATATTATTTTATTAAATTATTCATTTCCATTATATATTGTAGTAACCTTTACTCACCTCCCCGTCTACGGATGGAATGACTCAGTGTCTTTCTATCCACGGGGTGAGGGGAGTGTCACGGGCCCATAAAAATTTCATAAAAAGAGATCGTGCGGCGCTTGTCTAGAACACTTTCTAACAAGCCAGCTTCAGGGACAGATTAGTAATTCTGTAAGCACAAGGAAAAATATATTAGTATCCGAGTCAAGATAAGCAAAGCCAACATAATAGCCCAAAGGGCGAGAGCAAGACAACAATCACAAGCGCAAGCGACAAGGCACACGATAAGAAGATAACGAGGCTACTTATGTTATTCATTATAGAAGGCAATACATCGATTCAGATACTATGCTCCTCAAAGTGTAGGCAGGGGGGAACCTACCTAAGAGAAGTGCACACACCTAGCATCTATAGTGCCTAGATCTCCGGCCCTAGGCCTTCGATGACTAGTCACTCCCCCTTAAAGAGCATAAGGAGCACAATGACCTGTGGTAGGAGGAGACATCATAATGTTCCAGCCATCACTATTCTATAATTACATAAAATAAAATAATTATGAAATGTCTAAAATACCCTTATGATTACAAAATGCTACCCCTTGACATTCTCCCCCACTCAAGCGGTCGACGCCCTCGTCGACTGTGATTCGATGAACTGGTCGATCTTGTACTTGAAAGCTTTTAGGTCATCTTCCTTCTCCCAGCTATTTTCTTCTTCCC
>CATIWM010006803.1:0-42303 GCA_949671775.1 Mallotus repandus | reverse complement strand
GTTTTATTTGATCTTAACTTTTTTTTTATTGAACCTAATTTTCAATCATCCTCCTCCATATTTTCCTCAAAACTAGCTTCTTTTTATGTCCTTTTTTCTTTATTTGTTCGTCAGTTTCTGTTTGGTTTATTTTTAGTATATTTTCTGTATTTGAGCTTTGAGCTGTTAGTTTATATTTAAAACCATTTAATGTCAGTTTATATTTGGTTTATTTTATGTTTTCTTTTGGTTTATGAGCCAAGGGTTGTATGTATATGTCTTGTCTACGATTGATATTTTAAAATCATTGTACTACTATCTTTTTATTAATGCAATCTTATTTTTCTCAATTCATGTTTCTTTAATTCTTTTTGATTTTGCCAAAGGGGGAGAAAAATTTAAGTTTGCTTAATTCTTTTTACTATTTATTATTATTTATTTTCTTGCTATTTGTTACATGCATTATAAGTGTGGCTGCTTATATGTCAATCATCATGTTATCATATTTTTTCTCCATTTAAAAGACCTTGTTTTGCTAACTTGCATAATTTCTTTTAATCTTTTACTACGGGCGAGAAATTTTTTAAGTAGTACTTTCATGATTTTCATTGTTTTAGTTCTTGGTCTTTTGTTTCCTTTAGAACTAAGCTCTATATGATAATGTGATATGTACTATTTTATGATGCATTATCTTAGTAAAATTTGTCTTCTACCATGTTTATATTTCTTAAATATTTTATCAAGTTTTTATTATTTAAATTTATATTTCTTATCATGCCAAAAGGGGAGAAATAAGGAAATTTATTTTTTTCATTTAACTTTATTTATTTGAATATTCCTTATAGTTATTATTTTTATAATATGCATAATTTTAGGGGGAGTAAAATTAATTCAAATTATCACACACGTCACTTTATATTATTTTCTCAAACAACTTTATATTATTTTCTCAAACTCAAAATAAGTTTGTCAAAACCAAAAAGGGGGAGATTGTTGACCTTAGCAATAATCAATCTTGATTTTGATCTTAACAAAATTGATTTTAAGCATTTAACATGTTTGTTTAAGTGTTTATAAGCTAGGACTATAATGGAAATCAAAATGAAGCTAAGTATACTTTTGAGCTAAATCGACCTTTGGGATTCCAGGAAGATTTTGGAAGTCTTAGACTTTTTAAATGAGAAAGTTGTCTTCTTAACATTTGAATTAGACATCATAAGCTTTCTAAATTGATCTTACTTGTCAAAATCTGAAATCATTTGGGTCTATAAATCTTCAGTTAAATTCAACATATGCAGCTTTCATTTCAATATGAGAATCTCTCAGTATTTCAATAATATCTTGAGCTATAGATGTCCAATTGAAGTTATTCAAAGTGATATGGAAATATAAGAAAAATACCTATAACTTTAATGAAGAAAGATAAGGCTAATTCGATCGTCTTCAATATCAAAAAGTCATGATCCCGACCAGGACCATGCAAGTCCCGACCAGGACTAAAATTGCATCAAATTAAAGAATTTATCCAGAACATATCCCGGGCTGATGTCCTAACCGGGACAAGTGTGATCCCAACTGGGATCAGATCAGTCATGACCGAGATCAAGGCTGTCTTCAAACATAACGGCTATAATAAACATATTTTTGAATATCCCGACCGGGATCAAGGTGATCACGACCGAGACCAGTGGTTATGCAGGCTAAAAGTCCAAAATTTCATCCAAATGAAGTTTGAATTTGTTGGAAACAAAATTATTATTTCTAACAGCTATAATTGAATTGCTCAACTATAAACACAAACTCTAAAGATCATTTATAGGTTAAGAAACTTATTTTTCATTTATACATTCTCAACCATTCAATTAAAGCTTAAAATTCTCATTAATTCATTCTTGTATTTGATAAATTATTGTGAGAGTTTGGTGAGTGTTAGAATAGAAATTCTTATTCTTCTATTTTCTGGGGTTAAAGAAAAGGGAAGTGAGGTTCTATTCTAAAGGAATTGGTTTAAGTGTTTAGCCACTTAAACATTTGGGAATTTAGTTTTATTGTAAGCCTTAAAAACACTTGTGAATCAGTTTTTTGAGTGAGCCTTGAAAACTCAAGTTGTAAGGTTTGAGTTGAGCTTAAAACTCAAGTTGTAAAAATCAATCTAAGGGAATAGATTGTGGTGATTCAAAATCCTAACTTAGGGATAAGTTAGGTGGAGACGTAGGATTATTGAGAATCCAAACTCCTTAAATACTTGTGTTCATCATTCTTATTTCTCAACATTCTTTCATTTTTGATTATTTGTTTTTAAGTTCTGATTTTTGTTCGATAGCCTTATTCACCCCCCTCTAGGGCATTTTCAATATATATATATATATATATATATATATATATATATATATATATATTATCAAGTATATTATATATATTAAGTTATGTACATGAAATGACAAACATGGACGTTGTTTCATCTAATAAAACCTAACCTTAAAATCTAACAATAAAGCCTTTCATTCTCTAAAATCCTTAAACCTAAACACTTCTCTCATTTTACACAGCCGCCTCGCCTCTCCTCTCTCCTGTGCTCTCTCTGTGTTCTCTCAACTTCTAACCCTAAAGTTCTTGTGTTTGTCCTCCCTTCTTCCCCTATATTCCTTCATTCTAACATAAAGTCCTCACCTCTCATACCTTTTTTAAACCTAAACATTGAAGCTCTTACCCTCTTTTTTTTTTTATTATAGAAATAATTCCCAGGCAATGGTTGGTTTCAGTCTGCTCACTGTTGCTCCTTAATGTCCATTGATCTTCACCTTCATTTGTTTTTTTATGTTAAAAACATTAAAGGGTGAACGTATTTAGAGATCTTGATATTTTTGGTATGTTAGTTTTGATTTAACATAGTATATGTTGATTTTCTTTTCGATCTGGTTATATGCAAGAGCGTTTTAACACTTCCTATGTTTTGATGTGTTTGCATGTGTGTTTTTTCACCATTTGAATCGGAGATCTAAAGATTCTAAATGGTGGAAGCTTTGAAAACACATAGAATCAACGATCTAAAAGGCGATATAAAAAAAGGTGGAAGCTTTGTGATTCTTCTAGTTGGGTTTCATATAACCCCTGATTGATCGGTATATTTTCTAATTATATTACTAATATTTTTTGATATTCTAGTGGAAGCAGTGTCCAAATCATTTTTTTTTTATTTTATGTGTAAGAGTTTGATTTTTGATATATAGAAGTTTTTATATTTTGAATCTTTGATGATATGTGTGAAAAAAAGTTTGATAATCCATTTTTTGTTTTTTAAAATATCTTAAAAATTATTTTTATTTTAGGGTTTTTAAAAATATTATATTTATGGGTATTTTTTGGTTAAGGGTTTTTAAAATATATTATACACACATAATAAAATATTTTAAAAATAATTTTTTGGTTAAGGGTTTTTAAAAATATTTTATTTATGGATATTTTTTAGTATATGAAATTTAAGGTCAGTCTCAGTTTTTTTTTTATAGGTAATAATTTTAAAAATTTTTATCTATGGGTATATTATTTGTATTTGATATATATATTAATTATTATGTGAGTTAATATTTTTAGAAAATTTTTTATGTTTATAATATATATAATTATTATGTGAGTTAATACTATCTGTCTCTGTGTACATTTGTTGCATTTGGTGATTTTGGTCCGGTAACCTTTGTGTCTAGCTTATGACTAGAGTGTGAGCCCAGCACTATGATTATTTGATATGCTTATTTTACAACTTTGTGAAAGCTTTGCTTTGCTGCATTTGGGTCCGGTAACTTCTATGTCTAGCTTGTGACTAGAGTATGATCCCAACACAGTGATTAACATCATAAATCAAAAACATTTGCATATTTTTTTATTATGATTTGTTTTATGATCTGATAAAATTTCTTGTATTATGTTTTGCTGTTATTGTGTAGATGGACACAATAGGTAATGCCAGTGGCAGTCCTACTGCTGGTGAACCTGTAACAAAAAATACTCAGGTGGAAGCCAATAAAGCTTCACAGGAGCAGTGTGGCAATACTAAGCAACAGACTGTTACATCTTCTGAGGCTCAGCAGCCTGTTGATAAAGGGACTAAGTCCAACAAATGAAAGAAGACTAAACCCATATCAGCTGCCTAGGAATGTTTCGAGGTATATAAGGATAAGCATGGTAATCCCAAAGCTAAATGTATTTATTATAAAAAATCACTTGGTGCAAATTCACGTAAGCATGGTACATCTTCACTTAGGAACCATGTTATGAATTGTAAAAAAAATCCCAATTGACATGTCTAGTAGACAAACAATTTTAACTTTTCAACTTGTTGGGGAAACTGAAACAGAGGGTGTTGTGGTTGGGGCTTGGAAGTTTGACCAGGATGCTATAAGAAATTCTGTTGCTAAAATGATTATATTAGATTAGCTGCCTATTAGGTTTGTTGAAGGGGAGGGGTTTAGGAATCTTATCAGTGCAGCCTGCCCTCGTTTTAAAGTCCTATCTCGCTGGACCACGAATAGAGATATCTTCAATATCTATATTGAAGAGAGACTTAAATTGAAAGAATTTTTAAAAAATGATTGTCAAAGAGTTTTTCTCACCACTGATATATGGACTTCAAACCAAAGAATCAATTACATGTGCATCACTGCACATTTCATTGACACAGAGTGGAAGCTGATTTCTTTTTTCCTTGTTAGTTCACATAGGGGTGAATACATAGCTAAGGCCCTAGAGCACTCTCTTAGTGAATGGTGGCTTAAAAATGTATTCACAATCACGCTTGATAATGCATCTACTAATGATACTGCCATGTCCTTTTTTAAAAAGAAATTAATTGGCTGGGGTGCAAGTGGGGTGAGAGCAAAGTATGTTCATATGAGATGTTGTTCTCATGTACTGAAGTTAATTGTTACAAAGGGGTTAAAAGATATGCATGTATCAGTTAAAAGGGTAACGGAGATAGTGAGGTACATCAGAAATTCACCTGCAAGGTTAAGAAAATTTAAAGAGTATTCTGAGTTGCTAGGAGTAGAGTCAAACTTGTCTTTTTGTCTTGATGTCCCAACAAGGTGGAATTCCACCTACTTGATGTTGAAACATGCATGTGCATTTGAAAAAACATTTGAGAAATATAAAGAGAATGAAACTGCTTTGAGGTCAGGCCTAGGGGAGGATGTACCTGAATATTTAAATTGGCAAATGTGCTAAGAACTTGCTAAAATTATTAGAAAATTTTTATAATATGACACTGAGAATATCTGGTTCTCAGTATGTGACCTCTAATACCTTTTTATCAGAAATTGTTGAACTGTATTATTTGCTCAATGGCTGGAAGAAATGTGATGATGTTTATGTTAGGTCAGTGGGTGTAGCAATGAAATCAAAGTTGAATAAGTACTATGGAGATGGAGATAAAATGAATTACTTGATTTTTATTTCACACATACTTGACCCTAGACATAAATTGGAATATCTTGAATTTTCATTGAAAAGTATGTATGGTGATTGTGAGGGTCTGATTTTATTTGAGAATGTGAAAGTTGCTTTATATGAACTTTTTTATGACTATAACACTACAAGTCAAGCTGTCTGTGCATCATCTGTAATATGTGGTGGAAGCCAATCTGTTGTTGCTTCAACTATTGTCCAAGTAAATTCAAGCACAAATTCCACTTTATTGTTAAAGGCTAGATTCAAGCAATAAAAAATGGATAGTGGAATTGGTGGAAGCAAAAAACAAAGTGAACTTGATATTTATCTTAGTGGGTCAGCCTTGGAGGAATATGAGGATGGCAAATTTGACTTGCTGAGGGTGTGAAAGCTCAATGCAGAGAGATTTTCAGTTCTTTCATGCTTAGCTCATGATGTATTAGCTATTTCAGTATCCACTGTTGCCTCAGAATTAGCTTTTAGCACAAGTGGAAGAGTGCTTGATGCATTCAGGAGTTGTTTAACTCCCACTTTGATTTGCACTTAAGACTGGCTTAAAAAGCCAGATTAGACATTCTATGTTGAAGAAAGCTTGGAAGATTTAGAAGAATTTTAAAAAGGTACACGAATTCCTTTTACAATTTGTAAATCAATTTCTCTCTACTCGATATATTCTAATGTTTTTTTTTTGGCTTCACAGATCTTCCTCCTTTGGGCATTGGAACTTCTGTTGGCTCCTCTTCTGATACTAAGAAAACTTAACTGACCTCTACCTTTGTTGTCTCACTTTTACACAAAAAATTCAGTAACATAGTCATCCTATTACTTCTTTAAATTGATTGTTTTATTCTTTCATTCTTCTGCCTGCTTGTGACTTGCATGTACCATGTTATCATGTTGGTGGAAGCCTATTTGTTGTTCACCTTCTGTTTATATGTGGTGATTTTTGTTGGTGGAAGCCTGCATGTTGTTATTAGTTATGTGCATGCTCTGTTGTGCCAATTTCTATTATTTGCTGGATATTTGCCATTGATTGAGTAATCTGTTATGATCACTTGACATTTATGCAGCATATATATATATATATATGCTAGGTTATCAAGAAATTAGTGCCTTAGCTATTGCACCTTCATGGTATGAGGCAATAATGAAGCTTCGACCGTGTATTCTGATATAAGTAATGCATGCGGTGTGTTTCTTAGTAGAAAATGGTTTGCAGTTTGTTGCTAGAAATTGAGTTGCATTACTTTTGAATTGAAAACAATCTACTATGAGCCTCATACTTTCATATTTTCATTTTTAAGTTCTTTTGATACTATGTATTGTAAGTTGAGTTTGAATCCTTGCTGCTCCTTCCTATTTTTATTTTGCAGGACCTTTTTGTATGGTACTCTCTCTTAGTTCAAAGTCTGCCTATATTTTTTTGCTGCTGACTCAGTGAATAGACACATGACTGCTTATAAACTTCACTTACAGCAGCATTGGTGTATAATTTTTGAAGCCTATTTGCTACTATTGATTTTTTTGTATATTTTGTATAGGCTATTAACTAGATTTTTTTTGGAAATGTATAGGCTATTAACTAGATAATAGTGTGTATATTTTGCAAATGGGCTCAACCCTTAGTAATTATATTTGTAATTATATTTTTTGGACTTGGATTTGAATTTTTTGTAAGGGCTTCGACCCTTAGGATATGTAAATGGGCTCAGCCTAGCCTGTAAATGGGCTTTGCCCTTATATTTTTATGCAATATTATTAATACTTTATCGGCCAGTACATAGAAGCCCAACCCGCAATAAAAATTTGACTTAACCCGATCATTTTCGGAATTCTAAATTGAAATAATTTCCCTTAAATTTCATTCGATTCGGTGGCTATTTTACTCCTTTCGAACCCGCGCAGTTTAGCCCATTCGCCACCCGACCTAGCTAAACCCGCCCGATGCACAGCCCTAACCACCATTCATATGTACAATCTCATCTCAAAACAATTAACCATCAACACAATAATAAAAAATCAGCATCTAACAATTACAATATGCATTTTTCCTATAACCAATCAGCTTAACAATAAATTTATAATTAATTATTTTATATGTTATATTTACATAGAACATTAGGTTATTCTCCAACCTTTATAACTTCCTTCCCTTTGCTTGTATTTACATGTATGACAGCCTCATCTCCATATGGTTTAGCTGAAATAGATCATAATTCACTTATTTATAAACATCCAAATAAAAATAAAAAATAATGGTATCCCATCTAGCATGATAACATTATCAAATTACCTAAACATATAAAGCTGCCAACTATGACAGATTAAATAGGGTGACTTTAAAAATTCACCAATAATTCTATACAATGAATCTCCAATAAAAATTTTCACATCATTAAACCTATGTGTCTAGAGTTATTTAAAATTTATTTTGCTTCAATTGGAGGTGTATAGAGGAAGAACCCTAAGAATCAGTCTACCATACTCAGACCAAGATAGAAACAGAGTAATAAAATGTTTCCTCTAAAAACACTGACATAGAGTTTGAATTAGATCGAGATAAAAGAGAAAAAGCTTTAGATAACTCAACAAAGTTTTCAAATCATCAAAAATATCTAATTTTAAGCTTCCTAGCTCAAGATATGATCAAAACAATAAGATTGAAAAATCAGTTCTTAAGAATCCGAATTCTGCATATTCTAAATACCAACTTAGTTCAACACAAAATACTAAAATTGCTTACCAATAAACCTTTAAAGCCTTTGAAGATGAATATTGTGATCTGAAAATAATTCTAAACCTTCAATTCCATTTCAAAATTCAAAGCTCTATTTTTTTTATGAAGAAGAAGAAGAAGAAGAAGAAGATAGACAACCTACTCTTCCTACCCCTTTTCTATCGGATGCCACTCTCTTCTATTCCTTTTTTTTTCTTTTTTCTTTTTGGCTGCCACATATCCTCCACCCTAGTCCTACATGCATCATTTTTTTGAAAACAATCAAGTGTAATTATATATATTTTTTTGTCTTCATTAGCCACATAATCAATTCTTAATATATATATATATATATATATATATATATAATATTATTAAATTCATGTAATCAAATCCTTAATATATATATATAATATTTATATATACATATATATTGCTATTAATACATGTATTCCTCATGTCTATATGATATGCATGTAATGCAAATAAATATAAATGTCTTATGTGGGCGTTACAATGTCTCTTTTTATAATCAAGACACCAACAACATAAAAAAAAAAAAAGAAGATTGTGTTAGAAACGCAAAATAGTGGAGCAAGAAGAAAAAGGCTCTTATTGGTTAAAGAACATGAGAAGAAGGAAGAATACTGAAGTTGGCTCTTGTTGGTTTTGGCTGAGATTTAGATAAAAAATTCAGCTGCATGTTGGCTTCCATAGTTTTTAATTCTTCAATCATTGATTTGCATATATCTACTTCTTGGTTTAGTGAATATCATCAATAGATGTTTGATTTTGGAATTGTAGGAAATCACTTAAGCAATTAGAAGAAGAATAAAATTTGGGTTTGTTGGAAACTTGTGAGCCTTTATTCTTTATTCTAATTCCTAGTAGAATTCTCTTGAGATTAAATGGATTTGAGCTTGAGCTTTGGATTTGAAATTTAAAATACGCTTGGGTAAACTTATGTTTGTTTGATTTGAATTCGATAGAAGAAGAAAATCTTTACGTGTATAATGAATGAAATTGATAATAAACAAACATGTACTCTTGATATCTGTCAAAAATTTTCCAATCACTATGTTTATTACTAGCCATGATAATAAAAGAAAGCGAAGAGAATAAGAAACACAATCCTCTAAGCACTAATGATGCTCTCTGCAAAATCGCTTCTCTTCTTCATTGTCTCCTGATCTTTCCCATTACAAATCCTGACCTAGTCAACCCAAAACCGATCCCGGTTCTTACCTTGGCATCAGCATCAGCTGCCACCGAAGGAGCTGTAGGAGGCGGTGACGTAAAACCATTATTGGGTGCTTCTGTATCCTCCGACATTGATATGTTAATTTTTTACAATTCAAGAAATCAAGAAAATATAATAATTTAACAAATCAACAAGAAATTCTTCTATACAATGTACAAATCTTTAACAAGAAAATTATTAATTATTGTTATTATTTTATGTTAATGATCCTCTCTGTAAAATCTAGAATTATTTTGTTGTTTGTCCAAGGTGTAATGTAAGAACAAAAAAAGCCAATAATAATTTGACAAATGCACATGCATCTTGAGGATCATGACGTGGTGTGATGTTATTGAAGGAGGAATGGTGAATTGTGAATTTCCAAAATGGACAAACGTTTTTGCCCTTCGTCACTCTAGTAATAGAGACGGAGTCAGCTGATTTGCCGTGATTTGGTAACGGAATGAAACTCATGGTACTAGTTTGTTAGGGTTAAAACAACAAGGTGAACGTTGATTAGGATTGAAACCATAGGGTATTTTTTTGTACTTTTTCCAATATTTATTTATTTTTTTCACCACATTTTTAGTTAATTTTTTAAGTAATAGCTGATAATTGTTAGGTCAAGTTCACATTAGCTTCCATTTAAATTTTTTCATGAACAATTATCATTTATTTAAATATAAGTATTTAATTATTCTTATCTATTTAAAGGAAACTAACTATTTTTTATTTTTAAAATATTATGTCACACCCACTCTGCTAGCTAATGAGCAAGCACAACTTGCTAATAACTGACTAAAGCTTATGCTAAAAAGGGATACAATATAGTATAAGCCTTAAATATTCAAAGCAAACTTTAGACGCTATTTTAACATTTACATACTAAGTTCCTTACAAAAACTATCAGCTGCTAGATTTCATATCCACCTACATTATAAATAGACAAGTAACATGTACAACCAAAAGACAAAATAATTGCGTTGATTGGCACAACCTCTTCTAGACACTGGATAATTACTGTTGATTCTCCAAGGGAGTTATAAAAATTTAAATATGAGGGGTGAGTAAAAAAAATACTCAATGAGTGGGTAAAGATATAACAAGTGGAAACAAATTCTATTTTCTATTAATAAATTTGCATTTAAGAAATTATCTTGATAATAGCTATAAAACCTCTAATTATACACATATGTATTGTTGTACAACTAAGATTTAATATAAATTATCATTTTATAAAATAGTATAAAATTTTTCTAACTCAGTTATCATATAAGATAAAGAATAATTATAAAAGGCACTTCATACGCTCATAAAATATACAGCCAAAAGATTATGCTAAATGCTGAGACATTGGGCGCATAATGACACTGAGCAGCCCATGTGTATAAAATTGATGGTCATACGCATGCGCAAAGCTGCCCCCAAAAGGCAAACCACCCGATGTATGCCCCCAAGGCTAATTTGTACACCAAGCGCTATCCCCAAGATATTTGCTAATAAGTACTATTGCTAGAAAATAATGTTGAAATATAGACACCAGTTATCATGGTGTAATCTAAAGGATATACACCACGAATGTATAGATTTATTTATAAGCTAAATTTCACAATATATAATGCTATTTACAAAATATATTTGCTACTATTTATTGCTGCAATCATATACGAAAAAAATAAAATAATAACTATATATATAGTTATTAAAACTAAATACAAAATACATACTTGCTAGAGTTACTTGCTAAATTCAAAATAAAAATTAAGTATATCACTGCCTTAAATTACTTTCGCTATAACAATAATGAACATATTGCTATTTGTTCCCGGTTATGATATAAAAGCTACATAATTTAATTAATTTATAAAATAATAATAAGTTGATGAAACTTATTTATAAGAAAATGTCGATTTATATAAAATAGTGAACATATTTAGGAACATAATAATATATACACTTATATGTAACATAAATTCAAAACATTGCTATATAATTAACCACTGACTTGAAATTGTTGACATAAGATACTAACCAAATGGACCCGGTGTATTTTCTATCGTTGTAGCTAGAGTGACTCCTATAGAGATATTTAAGAAGTAACAAAATGAAATTCTAAGCTCACTAACAAAATTCTACTCAACCTATTTGATATACATTTTTTTCATGCTAATGCAAAACAAACTTTCAGTTCTATCTCTCTTATCCTATTATGGCAGATTTCAAGAGTAATTTTGAAAAATTTCTGAAAATTGTAGAAAAATAATTTGAAGCTCAAATTTCACACAGTGTTAGATCTATGTGTATAGTATATGCTGTGAAAAATTCACTTTAATTGGATAGCCTCAAAGAGAGTTATGAATAACTGAGTACAACCAGCTCAACTATTCCTGACAGATTGAGCAATTTAAATCTTTCTCAATTTAGACCCAATTAGAGACATAATCTGCTAAACTTCAAAACTAAAAAGTTTTAGATAACTCTTTAAAGTTTCCGAAGAATCAAACCACACCTAATTTAAAGTTTTCTAGCTCAAGATATAAACAAAATATAGAAGCTAGAAAATTCAGAAAAACAGTCCCAAATTTTTATCTTGCAATCCTAACAAGTTTTCGACCTTTCTAATGCTCAACATGACTTCAAAATTGACGTGCACATATTCTAATATGTAAATAAAGGTCTCAAAATATTACCTATGAAATTTGATGGCCAAACAAAATTCAATAGCCTTTCTTAAACCTCATAGCTCTCAAGATATTTTTATAGAGATCTATTTTAATCTTGACTTAACTCTCTCCTCGGAAACAACTCCTAACCTCTCTGTTCAGCCCCCAAAGTTGCCACCTTTCCCCACTTCTTTCTCCCTCAAACAGCTGTCCCTTTTTTTCTCTAAAATTTTAACACATTGTACTTCCTTATATATTATGGATATTTCACATTAACTTCTTTTTTCTATATTTTTTATTAAATTTTTTGAAGAATTTTTTTAAGATAGCCAAATTCACTATAAAAGGTATGAAAATTACTTGTGATTTTTTTTTAATTTTTTCACTTAGGTGACTTGTGATACCTTCTAATAACTAATTCTAGAACACCATTAAGTAATCTCAAATGGTAAATGACATGACAAATCATGCTATGTTATCTGCCACATTTATATCACGCCATATGCCACATAGAATTACCTAACGGCATTACAAAATTTACAAATCACCTAAGTGCAATAAAAAATAAATCACAGGTCTCTCATGCTAAAAACACTAAATCACATCATACTTTTCCATTTTACAAAAGATTATAAAAGCGACAAAGTTTATAATTTTTTTTAAAACTAACCCTTCTTAAAGTTAACTAGTATAATTTCTAAGCCTTCAATAAAAAAGAAAAGAAAACTACATTAAATTAAATCTAACAAATTTAGTATATTATCTTAATAACAGATAAACTAAATTTTAGAAAATAAACAGGGATACTTTGACCAATTTCAGTAAGTAATCATCTACATATGTTTACTTGCAAATATTGACAAAGTTTCAAGTAGAAATGCTTTGGCAAAAAAAGCTTTCAACCATCATATACTAAAATTTCAAGCTTTACATTTCATATCCCAGACACTTTTCACTTCAAGGTTTTCTCTACAACAGAGCATATCATGTCTATAAGCAAAATATCACTTCGACTTTTTCAGGAAAAACAATAATCTGCATTCAAAGAGGCTTATGACCCATAGAAGAACCCAGAAAAGAAGGGGATCATTGGGAATTGAGCACCTGAGAACTATATACCCATATGTATATATCTTTCCCACTTAAAAAGGAAAGATTTCCTACTTATATACTTCTTATCCACAAAATCAAGACCGTCAAAGAAAAACAACTGAACAATTCACCAAATTAATTAGGTGATAATGGGTGATTCAGAGACTGGAGAACCAGATGATGAGGCACTAGCTTCACCCACAACATTCTTAAGTTTCACTGATGAAGACTCAGCTAAAGACCCCAACTCAGAAATATCCCCAATGTCCAAAGTCTCAGGAAGATTTTCAGCAGACTCAAAAGTGTCAAACTGCATACACAAAAACAACATATTAGAGCGGCCCAAAAAGTAAAAAAATGAGATCAGATTCAAAATATATATATATATATCAATTAGAGTGGTGGCTTAAAATGCAATATCTACATCCTTCTCTTTCGAATGAATTGCCCTAGGTCCATGAAGGGAAAGCTTTCTGAGACACCAGTTTGTCAGCAAGTCAAGTATATGCGTTTATAGAGTCCATCATAAGTCCAAGCAAAGATCCTGTTGCATACTTGCTGCTAGGCATCATTGTTTGTCATCAATCATTAACATATTATATGTACTCTACACTTATGTCAACTATGAAATTTAAGAGACTCAATTTTAGAAATACAGGAAACAAAACAAACAGTTCTTATAAGAATCAAACAATGAAGACAAAGAATGGACGCAAAGAAAGAAAAACCTATAGAAAGCTAACATTTCATAGATAGCAGATAGCACATATATTATAGTTCAACATTAGTTTGTCTTCAGCTATTCAACCATTCCAAGTCTTGGAAGTACATCTGAATTGTATCATCATTCTATCCAAAATTGGGATAGGAATATACACACACCCAAAGTAGAAGGATAAGGATCTACCTCAAGTTGGTTCAGCATATCAACTGTGGCTTCCAAGTCGCACTTGTTTGCCATATAGACATGATTAAGTGATTCCTCTGATACGCCAGGAAATGACGTTTTAAGATATTCCAAAATGTCAAATTCTTCATTCATTGCCACCTTCTCCGTCCGTTCATCCTGATATTGAGATGAAGAGCCATAAAAACCATGGGAAGAGTGGCTCTTCAACACAAATACATCATGATCAGAAGTCCTTTCATGCTGCTTGTTCTGCAAAGCATGCTTATCAGGTCCAGACCAGACAGTCTGATTGCCACAATGAGAAACTTTTGCAGGAACTTCAATCTTTTCAGTTGCTTCTCTTTTAGACAGCGGAACGTAAGATGCCGCATGAGGATTCAGCGTAGACACTCCCGACTTCATTGCCTTGATTCAGAAAAGAGATAACCGACTCAAGAAAAAAATACAACAAAAAAAATGTAATAATTTTTCAATCAAAGATCGTATCGCGATTTGAAAATTAAGAAAAAATCAAGATCCAGCAATTTTCCTTTCCCAAAAATTACGAGATTTTTCAATTAATTGCAACAAGCAACATACTAATTCCCGCCGTAATCAATCAACAATATCAAGAACAAAGAACATCAATAATCGGTTCAAAATGACGATCAACACGCTAAATTTAAAAAAAAAAAAGCAAAGTAAGATCAATCGATAAATTCCAAAATGACGATCTCCAATCGCATCGCTAAAAAAAGAAAAACACCGAATCACATTGCCATGGTGATCACGTAAAGTACCTGAAAGTACAGATTGCAGAAGAGGAAATTTTTCTAATACGAAACCCTAATTCTTTCCCTTTTGTGGTTCGCACAGAATTTGAGATCGACGAGAGAAGAGAGAAACGATTGATTGAAAAAAAAAAAAAAAGGGTAAGAGAAGAGCAGAGAAGAAACTGATCGAATCCAATTGGAAAGTTACTAACAATTGAATTGAATGAGTCTAATCCGTAAAGATAAATCAGTTAGCTATACGGTGGCGTTTACTCTCAAAACGGGGCTTTTTAGCGGCACGTGATTCAGATACTTAGGCTAAAAGTGTGTCTTAGTCCCTGAAGTTGTGTACAATGGCTATAGAAAAACCTAATTGTAATTTTATTGCATAATTGGTCCTTTTCTTTTATAATGTAGATAATACAGTCTATGATTATAATAGAAAGAAATTATATAGAGACGTAGTCGGGCTTCATTCTATTGTCCTAAAAGAAGAAGAGTCGAGATTTAAATTTGGTTGATTCAAAATTTTAATTTCACAATACTTTTATTTAACGTTTAATTCTATATTATATGACATTATAAAATATTTTTAGAAGAAAAAATTAATTATAATTTAGATTTTAAGCAAAAATAAAATAAATATTTAGGAATTTCTTTAAATTTTAATTTTGATATTATCAAATTTTAATTTTAGTTATATTTTTAATTCAGCTCATAATTATAACTCGATTTCAGATATTTCAAACTGCAGCAAAATTTAAATTGCGAGAAATTGTGGGTAATTAACCATATTCTAAAATTTATGCACTAATTACATAAGTTTGAGATTGGGTTGAATTGTCCATCTTATACAAATTGAGGGACCAAATTGGCTTTCAAGCCGAAGTCTATATAAAAGAAGACTGAAATGTGGATGAGGCAGAGCTTTAACAGTTCGAAAATAACTCAAGAAAAGAGAATAGCGATGGCTGTTCTCTGCTCTCAATTTCTCCTTTCGCATCATCAAAATCCTCTCTTTTGGTACTTTATCAATTCATAGAGACTGATAAATATGTAAAGATTTGTTTTTTTCCCTGTATAATTGAAATTTGAATCTGGGTTTGGGATTGCAGGAATTATCAAAGTAGAATCTTTCTAAACCATAAGAAATGTAAGTTGAAAGAGAAGATAATGGTCTGTTCATGTGCTTCTTCTTCTTCAAAACCCAGTTCTCTTAATGGGTTTCTTAGAAGGGATTTGGTTCTTTTTGGCCTATCTTCTTCCTTGTCCTTTGCATTTCCATCTTCAGGTACTTGTCACTCACTGATCTATTTAAGCATACATTGTTTTATGTAATTTCATTTTATAGTCTCCAAACTAAGTTTGGATGATATGTTGGTTTCATTTTTGTTGGTTCTAATTAAGGAGAATGATTAGTCCTATATAAGTGTTTGATATACTTTGTTAGCTATCGCATAGAGAATTTAAGGATCATGTTAATACTTCATATAAGTGCATTTGCATTGTTAAGGACTAATCTGTGTAGGATCCCATGAAAATGCTATTTGGTGGTTGGTTGATATTAGCTCTGTTGCAGGGACCCTTGCAGAGGAAGATCCAAAAATGGATTCATTGGTGGATGAAATAAATGCTTACACTTATTTATATCCAGTGGAGCTGCCATCTACCAAATTTCTGTTCAAATGGTGCGTGTGTTCCATCCAAATTACGGAATTTTTATCTGGGATTTATTTTAAGTTTCATTCTAAGCTCAAATTGTTTGTCATTTCGAGACATGCTGGAATGAATTATTTGTCAATATTCAACCCAATTGAGTTATTTGTTTATAGTTCACACTGAGTGAGTTACTTCAAATGGATTTCCTTTTGGCTTTTGTTAGAATCTGTGTATTTCACCTGAAATTGCCATGAGGTGGACACCAATTTCTACTTTACCTGGATTTAAAATTTGGAATTTTGGTATGAAGGACATTTCTATTTTTCTTCCGTAAATGTGATAAAAAAATTATTTTCTAAAATATGATGTAGATCATGGTTGCAATAGATGCTGGCTAACTAGTTCTTAATATTTATCTTATGTCCTTAGCAATTATGTGAACATGACTTGCCTATGGTTTGTTTACTAAAGGGTCGAATCCAGAAAGCCAGAGCGTTATTCCTCAGCTGCACCATTGTCCCGTAAGTTATTATTATTATTATTTTTTTTTTTTTTTTGCAGTATAAGTTATGAACTATTATAGTTTAGGCATACGTGTTCAAAATTTTCTAATTTTATAGTCATGTTAGGGTCCCTATGAGCCTAAACATGCATATAACTGATTTCATTTTGGTTTCAACTTCATACAGCTAATGCACGCCTGCGTATAGTGTCTGAGCGTGTTGACATTATTGATAACCTCATCATTTCTGTTACGGTGAGATTCATACGGTCATACGCCTACTACGTGTGCTATATGTTAAAGAATTATAATTTTATTTCTTTGGTTCAGATAGGTCCCCCAAATTTTGAGTTCCTAAAATCTAAGGACAAGAGTAACTGGACTGCAAAAGATGTTGCGGACTCTGTTTTATCAGACAAATCTGCACTGGTAATGTAGAAATACCACTTCCACGACAAGCATTCAGTTTTTGCTAAACTATGCAATAGTTTCATAATCTGCTAAGACCATTATGACTAGAACAGAATAACAATATATTACATTGGCTTTTATATGCCTCCCACAGTTTTATATTCTATTCTCTGTTAATACTAAGATCATCTGAAAAAGCTCATGCAACATTGATATGGAAATTAAGATTTAATGTTTTTCCTAGCAACCTCAGAAATACAGGGTGGATTTGTAATTCTGGTCAAGCATGATTTAATATGACCATTGGGTTTTAAGTTGGCCCTCATCTTTCTGGAGCTTTTCGAATTCTATTTCTTCGGAAAGCTCAACTCCTTAAAAGGAAAATTCTATGCTGAGTTTGACAACCAACATATTTTTTTCCGGCAGCGAGTCACCTCAAGTCAGCGTTTGGCTGAGAGTTCAGTTCTTGATACACATGCTAGTGAAGTAAGCTCTAAAACCTTTCACCTTTTATGATATCCTATGTTCAATATGCATGCTGCTACATGCATATTGATATGTGTGTGTGTTTGTGTGTTGTATTTTTCCCTTAGATTGATGGTGAGCCTTATTGGTATTATGAATACCTGGTGCGCAAATCACCTATCAATATTGTAAGTTGCTCCAATCTTGGTGAAATTCTATTGAAAGAATTGATTAATGTATGGGTTGCTGATGCTTCATATCAAATTGACAGGCTGAAGAATCAAACATTTTTCGGCACTATGTTGCTTCAACAGCGGAACGAGAAGGTAGGAGGAGCCTAAAAATTCTGTTTTAAGCAAGCAGCTGCATAAATATTTATTCCATTTAATTCTAAACTTATCAGTGTTATCTTATACCAGCATCCTCTCTTGAAATATACAAAATGTTTAGTCAATTCAAGTGATGGAAAATATAACTTGCTTTAAATCTAAATGTAAATAATTTTAAAAAATATTAAATTTTTTCTTTAACAAAAAGGTAAATAATTTTTCTTTAACAAAAAAAATATTAAAATCTCCAATTAATGGAAGGCTCAAAGAAATGTACAGAATATTGAGCATTTAATGTCCTGGCAGCTGCAATTGGTGGATTTAGCTCATGAGAATATGTTAACTAGTGGAACTTTATTCCATTGCCCCTCTTAGGATATTCAGCATATTTTTTCAGTTATAGCTTTTCCGCGTTTCTGAACTCTAAAGAACTCAATTGCAGGTTATCTTTATACTATAAATGCTTCAACTCTTAGCAAACAGTGGAACAAGGTCCCACTCTTTTTCTCCCTCACACTATTATTTGTATGAGCTTTTGTATGTTATTCAAGTTTATTTATGCATGAAATGGTTCTCATCAAGTCTAACAAGAAATCACCTTCCATGGGATGCAGATGGGGCCTTTCCTCGAGAAGACTGTTGCTTCATTTCGCCTTCTCCCCCCTACAGATAACTATGTACCTCCATATAAGGATCCATGGAGATTTTGGTGACAATTTATGTACCCATCCTGTCCTTTTGTTGCTGCCCTGATTCAGAAACAGTAGCTTGAACTACAGATAACTATGTACCTCCATATAAGGATCCATGGAGATTTTGGTGACAATTTATGTACCCATCCTGTACTTTTGTTGCTGCCCTCATTCTGAAACAGTAGCTTGAACTTCTGTTGACATACAATCATCACTTCTATTCTTTTATTGTGCAATAATGCTGAGATCATAACGGAGCTTGGTTTTCTTTCTTATTGGGATGACATTCATGTGAACACTTCTTCCTATGGTTGATCCGGGAATGTATGCAACATCATATCATATTGTTTTCAGTCGACATTGTTAGCTTCTGCTTTCATCACTCTTGAATTAGGAAAAATGACACTGCTGCTATTTTTATTCAATAGACCTTGAGATAAACTGAGTGTTCGAGCAGGTTTGCCGCAATCCTGGTAACAAATTAATCATGGCTGTGTAAATTCGCATCATGCCTAAATTTAATTTCATTGATTATGTTTTTTCGAGGATGCAACTGTAAAAAACATAAAATGTTTAACATATAAACAAGCTCATTCATTTCTGAGCAAAGAATAATGGCATATCTACATCTAATTTTTACATTTCTCTATCTTCTTGTTTTCTTTACAACTAGATCTTTAACTAGAACTGATATAAACAGGCGAATGCCACAACATTCACTAGCTATAACATTCACTAGCCACAACACTATTCGAATTGGTGCAGACAAGCTAGCTAGTAGCCACCAAAGTGTAGTATTGAGTTAGTCCTGGGATGTAGCAGAATATTCAAAAAGCAGGCGTTTTGAAGGGGCAGATTGCAGGAGCACTCGCAAGCGGCTTGTAAGCTGGTAGATCAAAGTCCATTGCAATGCCATCTCCGAGTCCTTCATCTGCCTAACAATAGAAGCCTAAAAAGAGAAACAAGATGAAGAATAAGATGATAGGTAGACAGATATGGGTCGAAAGAAAACCTTAACAGCTATCATTTTTTGGCTGCATCTAAGTTACTAATATTTAGAAACCTCAAATAACAAAACTGTTTCTGAACTATCAATATTACATAAGCATATAGGGTAAAAAGACACTAATGATTTCATGAAACAAAATGGGAGAAAAGGATAAGAATCAAGATAACCTGAAGATGTTTTCCAAGCTGCACCTCAACTTCAGTACCAAATGAAATATTATTAGCCAAAGATTTCAACGGGTCCAAGGTAGGATCAACAGAAAGCAAACTAGCAATCTGTGGGGCATAGACTAGCCTCCACCTAGCTTGGCCAAATTCCCCCTTCCCTTCTATTCTTGGCATCAGTGTTTCAAGTGTTGCAGTTGCAAGCTTCTTAAAAGCAAGTTGGCCGTCACTCTCCAATATAGATTCTGCTAACTGAGACTCGAAGACTCTAGCAGCCTGAGAATGGGAATTTTCAATAAGAATCAGTTGCCTAAATCTAGAAGATGATGGACATGTTAATATGAATTTGAAACCTCAAAGAAAAAATCATGGGCTATTGAAACATAGACATATATATATTGATGACGACAAAATACATTATGTTGTTCTTTTTTAAAGTAATGCACTGAAAAGACATCATAAAGGATGCAAGATTTACATGAATATTGAGATTCAATAACTAACACCTCAAACATGAGACTTATACCAACCTAAGCAAGCATATATGTGACAGTAGACATAATGGACAGATAAATTAGAATCAAAGACTGAGTTACAACTCTTCATTAAGCATTAATTCTCATGTTACCTCGCTAGGTGAGAGGCCATCCTGTTCCACAGAACGTGTGGAGGTCACCACCAGTTTATCTTGCCAATTGCTGGCTCGGCTTTGAATCCTGAACTGCCACTCAGATCCAACCAGAGCTAAGTCTAGCATAGGATCTAGTCCATACTCAGGCTCAAATTTGGCTACATTTAGATGCTCTCGCTTAAGCCTCACCTATATTTGAAAAGCTCATTGTCAGCAGATTTACTGAAGCCAAAGGTAGCGTAATTAAAAGCCAAAATAAAGAGGCGCTGGACAGTATTAAACTACAAGAAAATTATGATACTCACTTGAGTTGCAACAAGTTTAACATCACCATTTTCAAATGTAAGAACGCCTTTAGGTTTTATCCATTTGGGATGAGCCATGCCATTTAGCTCAAGCTCTCCACTAACAGCAAAATTGAGAATCAAAGGATAAACTATCCTCAATTCTGGTCCTAACACAAGCTTCAAATCACTAAGGCGAACATCTACATTAGGCTTAATGCGAAGTTGCTCCAAATCCTTTTCAACTTCAGTTGATTTAACTGCAAGTGTACAAGTAAACACCAAGATACAAGTAAAACTTTAGTTGCTAAAACTCAGCAGCTTAAAAGTAAGGCATTCTATTAAGAAAGCAAACACATTTGAAACTTCCGGAAATCCATCTACGCTGGCTGAATGCACAATTGCATGCAACAAATTTTTTATGACTTGGAAATATTTATGATTTTTAGAGAAAATTCCAATTCTCTAAATTGAGAGCAAAATTGTTGTTCCTGGTGTCAGATACAGTTATAGAACAAATTCCCACACAAATAGAAATTGACAAAAAAGATGCTACCAGGGGTTTGAGGAAACTTGGTCCTGGAAGCAGCAGGTTCTGAACCGAAAAATCGTGAAACATATCTAGATGCAACTGCTCGATTCAGTCCCCTGACTGGAAGCCTGGATTGATTTGAGGCCAATCGATTAAAAGGAGAGCCTCCACTACCCTTATCGTGTGGTAAATATGCTTCTCCATGGCTCAATTTAATGTTTCCTGAGATGTTTGGCTGCAGTATAGAACCAGTTATTTGTAACTGCGTGTCAACCTGGCCACTGAATTTAGTAAGCAATCATTAGTTCTCTCTGGGCCACAGAGACAAAGAAAAAGCTAAGCATCATAAGCACAAACTACAAAAGGAAGAAAATGAATAGGAATAATGTAACAGGTTTTCGAAAGTGACCAACACACCACAGAATAACATCCATTCAGGAACAAATCATCAACGCAGATCTAGAAGACATTACACACAACACGTTCATAAATTTAAATTAAGGATTTTCATATTATAAAATAATTGAAGTACCTCATAATGTTCTTTGCCCTCACTTCCAAGACTTCACATTTCAAGTCAATCTTATCACCAGGGGATGCTTCACTTGTTCTGAGGGGCAGATTGCCTTTTACAAGTAGCTTTCCCCTTCTGCTTACTCGACTCTCTAGTGAAGCAATGCATAGCCTATTCGATTTTACATGTACTGTTCCACCAAAGTTTGTCAGCGGTTGTTGGAGTACTGGTGAAGATATAGATGCTCTGTGGAATGAAGCAAATCCATCAAGCACAGGCTGCTCAACTGTACCTCTGACCTATGTGATCACACACCATGAAAAACATCATGAGCTGAAAACCCAGGCTGTAGATAATAGTTTGCATAAATATTGTACATGCACAAGGTCCAAAAACTCATAAAATACATAACTTAACACACCTCAAGCATAACATCAGCATTCCCGTGAAGCCAGTCCACATAAGGAGATAAAGCTGTCAACATCATCATTCCCCCATCTTTGATATCAGCATCAATCCTAACTTCTCCCATGTCTAAGAAATTCCAATTCAGGACTTTTAGGCTTTCAGACAATTGAGTATTCCAGCCTTTTTCATTTCTATCTCTAAAAATTTTATTTTCACTGGCCTCATCAGTAGATCCTCTATTTCTGTCCTTAACCCAACCAGGGACCCAAGTTGCTCCACTTTTGTCTGTCTCTGCGTCTTCTTCCTCTGATGACTTATTTTGGACAAAATTAATAGGAACACTTCCTTGAATATGCACATGGCCATTTTGGATGACAGGTTCAAGTTTGGCATTGAAAAGAAAACGACTGGCTGAGGTTAGGGATGCAACAATTTCAGCTCGTCCAAGATCAATGCCTCCAATGGCACCATCCAAGAGTCTAACTTGTACATCACATTCTGGTTTCGCAAGGCTTCCTCTGAGATCTCCTTCCATATGCAATATACCTCTAATTGGAGCTAAAAGTTGCCTCAAAGAATGAACTGTGTCAGCAGCTGAAGATTCAATAACCTGAACCACAGTGGGAACTAAACTAACAGGGAAATTCAAAACAGCAAAATGAAGATTGGTTTTTGGCCCCAACAAAGTGCCATCAGCGTGGATTGTAGCATTATCCTTTTGGATAAATATTCTCTCAAGGCGCAAACCATCATTGTTGCTGTATGCACCAACTGCTAAAACACGCTGAGGTTTGTAGGTTCCCCATTCCCAATCTTCCCCATGAAAATCAAATTCTGCCTGGCAAATACAGTACTAAGTGTCAAAAAAAAGAAAAAAGGATGGCGGGGACATTAGCTGAGTTCAAGGTCTCAATGTACAAATGGAAGAAATATACCATAGTGTCCCCATTGCCTCCACCACTAGCATCAAGAGAGCCATGCCAGCGGCCTCTAAGTTCAGCCAAACCTGGAAGACTCAGGTCTTCCAAAACGATATCGTTTAATGAAGTATAATGCCCCCTTATTACCTGAAATCTCATAAAGCTGTTCAATCAACAAATATGCTTGGAATCGGGTCTTAATAAGTGGTTTGTAGCAATTAAAGTCGTATGCATGATGCATTTCATTGGGAAAAAGAAATCTAATTCAACCAGATGCTGAAAATATATACAAAGAAATTACCTCGAGCAAGTCTTGAAGACTCTCAGGATATAATGCAAGTAAGTGCAAACTTTGAATGAAAAGGTCCTGAATGGAAGATACACAAAATACACACCAATTGTGATTTCAGATTGGAAAATCTGCAGAACTGCAGACTGTCAAATTAAACAAGCAGCCAAATGCCACATTTCCAGTGTGTCCAGGCAGAATTTAACCTTTGATCTAGAACGAACAGCAGGATCTGTACTTCGAGAAAGAAGTCTTGCAAGTGGAAGCATCTCAGCTACCTCAGCTTGAGGTACTTCAAGTCTCATTCTCCACCTTCCCATAGAAGATATGACGCTTCCCAGTTGTCCAGTCATTGCCCTTTTGAAGAGGCCACCCGTTTCCTTTCCAGCAAGGTTTCTATCTCGGGTGCCAGGCAAAACATATTCACCTTGAAGCTCATAACGGCTATTCACTTGTTCCAAAACAGTTTTCTCGACGGTGATCTATGTGATAACATATGAAGGGGTAAGAACATCAGCTGCATCATTCCAGATTAAAAATGTACACAAAGGCAAGGATGCCTATATATTAAGTATGAAGGTGAGCTTTCATGCAACATTAACATTGGTCCACTATAACCTCCTTCAACAATTAAAACTGCACAAAAGCCTATTGCAAATGAAAAAAAAAAAAAAGAGAGAAGAAGCAGCAATGGAGGCTACAATTCTACAATCATTTGAGGACCAAAGCATGCAAGAGGCGTACGAACATGTTTGTAGCAAGTATATATTATGCAATGAACCAAGATAGTCAGATTGATTAAGCAGAAGCTTTAGGTACTCACCACATCACCACTCCATCTAGCAGCCACATCTAAGGCTTCACCGAGCGCACCACTAAATTTTGGACGGAGAACAGATAACACACCATGGCCCCTCCTTTTCTGAAGATTAAGCTGAATTTCTGCCTGAAAATAAGCAACTGGCTAAGAATTGAGCAATGGTTTAAGTACAAAACAAAAACCAGCACATAAATCAAGAGTCACGAAAAGCCATCTAAGGCATACTTGTAGTAATTAGCAGTAACATAATAGTATGACGTAATTTACATTCAAATAAAAAGCAGAAAGCAATTGATGCCCATTGACATAATCAGTGAAACACACGGCATACTAGCGTATATACTTTTACCAAACATCAGAAACAATGATAATGCTGAATTTCCTGATAAGACTGAAGGAAGCCAAAACTAGAGGCAAATTGTCACAAGTCCTACAACATCAATCAAATTCATTAACTTTACACAACACCCAATCCAAAATGTTGAGGCAATGGGTTCCACGGGTCCATCTTGTTTATCTGTCCTCTACTTAGCCTTCATCTTCTGTATCCACCATAGTTACTCTCATACACATACAGCACCTTGTCCTTCCCAATGTGTTTGGGAGGAAAAAACAAAAAGAAGTCTAGGGATAGTAGTTATTCTTACAAATGGAAATAGAACACCAAAAGATAGCAAATTCAAGAACAGCATGAAGCTTACCCTCTGTATTGTTCCCCGAAGTGAAGCCAATTCCAATTCATCAAGTGGAAGATGACGTACCTAGAACAGTTCATACAGAGGTAAAAACATAGAAATGAACCTCTTGGACACAAAGCAAAGATGGCAAATTCAAAATACAGAATTTTGCTTTAACAACCATGGAATTGAGATACCTCCAAGGTAGCAGAACGCAATGGTAAGTAAGAGACGTTAACTCTTAGTTGCCCTTTCTGAAGTGAAAAAGATAATAATTTTCCATTTTGTGAGTTCTCTTCGCAGTTGGGTTGAAATGGCCCCACAACCTCAACCGCAAGACTTTCATCTGGCCTACCCATGGCATCCAGCTGAAATACAAACATGAGGTAAGATTTTGGTATACATTGGTCATATGAAACATAAAAAAGATACAATTAAGTACATTAAGAGCAAAGATGACACAATGGTTGAACATATTAGAACTTCATACAGATGATGCATCAAAAGCTAGCAGTCCCAAGCAAGAGATTGCAATTCTTACTGCTGTTATGCAAAATTGGTAGAGTCACCTCAATAGAGCAAGATTTTTCAAGTTCCTTGTGGCAGGGAGCATAATTATGCATATTTGGAAAGGAAAAAATATATACATTTTTGAAAGATGAAAAAATACAGAGTTACCTTGATATGATCACGTGAGATTCCCAACTGTCCAATCAACTGAGGTGCCAGCATCAACTGATTCAATCTAAGACCTGATACAGAAAGGTCCCCAACAAGACTTTCTTTGTTGCCCTCAATTTGCCCATGGTGCATGCTCTTCTCATAACGAAGATCCTGTTCATTACCAGTACTGGTAGACTTCAGAACCTTTCCCTGAAATTTAACTTTTCCAGTTGCTTTCAAGTGTGTAGGTCTTGGAGAATCGAAAGGGTAAGAAGAGACCAAGCTGAAAAACTCAAAACCACGCAAGCGTAGATCTAACTCAACTCCTTCAACAGTAAATGGCATGCCATTCCTTGCATCAACATCTTTTCCATCTAACCAGTATTCATCAAGATATTTTGTCTGGACTTTTGTGTATAACTCAAAAGCAACAGATGATGAATTCACAGTAATATGATCATGTGAGATCACAATATCTCCTCGAGCATCACCAAATGAACCTTCAGCTTTTGGTGCAATCCACTTGATGTCAAACCTCCTATGACCAAAGGAATAGAGATCAACTAACAGGAATTGAAATGAATCTGCAAATTGAAAATGAGGAATGAAAAAGAAAAAGAATTGGAAAAAATGTGATAAGCTTAGAATGCAAGGTCCATATAGCTCACGGTCTCAACAGGGATCCAGAAAGTTTTGTTTCTCCCACTAGCTCTCTTAACTTTAGAGGCATCAGCTGAAGATAACCTGGAATATATCTATGCATGATCTTATCAAAGGACAAATTGCCAGAGAAATTTACATCCATTGCAGTATCGTCCACCTCACCCTGTTTTAACAATGAAATTTATGTCACTGTGGAGAACTAAAATAAACAAAATAGTCATCACTCAAAAAGTCACCAAACACAAGTATTATGACTACCACTGGTCAGACCACCTGTTGGAATTGTAAGCCACAGTAATGACTTATTACAAGGTAACTGCAAATCAGAAAGGATAAAAAGCCATAAAAGTATGCAGCATAGAAGGGCCATGAAAGACTCTCGTGGAATAAACAGGACAATATGCAGACTTCCAACCAACAAATAATACATGATGCCCCACTTACAGAAAGGTTTTGCAGACGATAATCCAAATATAGTCAGATGCCTTCCACAGCAAGCATATTTAAACATGAGGAACACGGCAAAACAGTAAAAGATACAGACAGCTCATTTAACTTACCAGAAAAGATGGTATTAAATTTCCTAAAAAAAGATGAAACTACTAGCACATGTGTATATGGGTATGTAAGTAGTTTACAGCATAATTGCTGTGGTTTACCTCAGGGCAAATCCATGCATTCCCTGCCCCTCGAATTTCACCACCATCCACCAGGCTAGCTCTAATTCCATATAGATCAGCAACCTGTAACGTGCAAAAATTAACAATAGTAGTTCAAGATTTTTTTTCTTAAAAAAATAGGGCTTAAATTGGAAAACATGATAAAAAAAAAAAAACATGTGCTTTGTTTAATACTTGAACGATTAAATATCGGTAACTTACACAATTATCAGTGTTAAATGTGAAGTTAGCTGACAGATATGAAAATGGAATACGGTCAAACGCTGCCAAACCACCAGCCTCTTTGCTTTTCAACATTGCTTCATATGCAGTGGAACCAGGGACATCTGAAACTGAATGGGATATCTTCCTGGAAACCATTCCACTTCCCACAAATATAGGAGCATCCAGGGGGCCTTGACAGTTAAATATTGCAGTTACATAACCTGCCAACTTCAGCCATGCAGAAAGAAGAAGGTGCTAAATTCAAATGGCCAGGTTGAACTCTATTTAGTTTATTCCATTGAACAGAAACAAAGTAGTTAAATTATTAAGACAAGATTGCCCACACAGCAATTTTTCCACTTGAAATAAATTCATAAAATAGGCTTGTGCAAATTGCAAATTAATTAATGGAAGTTTTTAAGTTACAAATTTAAGCAAGTAAATGTTTATGAACTCCTGATACACTTACCGGGAACAATAAAGGTCTCATCTTAAATGTTTTCATCAGAGAATTTACTTCTACACTAGGAACCTGCATAAATTAATAATGCAAAATTATTAGTGGCATAAACAATAAATAAAAGGAAATGCTAACAGGCAACTGCAACTGGCCAGTAAAACGTCAAAGTGCATGCATTAAAGGAGTGATCTCTAGCACAATAAGAAGGGCCAGAAATATGAAGAACATACTCTACATTACACCATGAATTTACACACAAGTGTAGAGGTTATTCACCTTCTACCATATCTTTTTTTCTGATACAAGCACAAGCGCCAAATACCCCAAAAGGCACGTAACAAGATTTCTAATAAAGGTTTTGGTAATGGTGTTAGAATATCAGGCTGTATCAGGCAAAAAAATGACGGTAGCATTCAGCACTGATGGGAGTTTTGCTTCTTTTTTCAAATAAAATTGCAAAATAATACAACTGCAAGTAACAAACCCCTTTATGATCACTTCTTAGGTGACCTTGTGCCTCCCAATAACATCCCAGAGTACCTGAACCATACCCTATAACAAGAATTCTTCCATGCAGTAAGCTCCCCTCAAAATTGATTACATAAACTACACATAACTTAGTCTTAAATTAAAATGAAGACATATTATGGAAGCTTCAATAGGAATACCACAGATCCATTTTAATCCAGAAACCTTTTCACAAAATCAACTTCCTCATAGTATTCTAATCAATGACAACATTCAAACGGAACTCTAATTCAGCAGATCTATCACTTAAATATGTTATGCCCATAATATAGCCTTTATTTATCAGGTACATTGCTCTTATATCCTATGTATGGGGGAAATTGAAAAATCCCATTGGCTCCCTGCTATATTTTCAATTTCATGATCAACTCAACTTCCAAAAATGGAGCTTTTGCCTCAACTGTGCCAAGATATCCGATAATGAAATCAAGAACTCCCACCAAACAGCAATAAAAGAAATTTACTTCAACACACATCAGCTGCACATGCTTTTTGAATCTGAAAAAAGCTTTAAGCATTTAATATCTGACGCATTTAATATCTGACGCAAACCATTGATACAACCTATCTAGTTCAGGAATAAGGCCTAGTTGAGTTGAATACAATGAATCAAGAGCCGTAAGAACCCAGCAACTATGGCAACCATGCATACCTGACACATTAGATGAAACTCTCCTTCCTCTGGATGAATGCCAAAATCTCCAGAAGCATCTATGGGAATATCACCAAACCAGCCACTTGCATTGTGTAAGAATATCCGTTGGCCACGGAAACATAGACTTGCTGAAATGTCCTGCAAAAAGCACATATGCATGATTACCAATTTTAACAGAATATTGCAAACAGGACACTGCAATGTTTCTTCAGCACCCTCATCTACTCCTAGTGAGAACTGCTAACAAATCATGTTTATTTTGATGAATGGCCACATAAAAACAAGATCAATAGCAGTTTAAAATGGGGGAGAACGTACAAAGGCAGCTTGCCCTTAAAACACAAAATATGAATGTGATAACCAAAGAAAGTAGTGAACCCAGTAAAGCCTTGATCCAAAACCAACCAACGACAAGTATGAAAACACTAATCAGTCAATAAAGCTCCGTTGTCTATCAGATCCTTAACAAACATCGAAAATTTTTCCTTTACCGACCTCATAATAAATGTGACTCTTTTCAAGTGTAGAAGTTACGGAAAGAGGTTAGGTAGTACTTGAATATTGTTTTCATCAAAAGAAATAGATAGCAAGCCTTAGAAGAAGTATTTCTTTCAGATCTATGTTTAATTCGTTGTATGTAATCCAATTAAACAAAATCCTCCTTTTTATCCCTTCCTTTTCTCTCCCATGGACCTTCCACTTCCTTTAAAAATTGAACAATGGATTGATTGTTTAAAATATATAAATTATAAAGGCATAATAACTATAATTTTCACAAATCCTTTTTTTTTTTTTTTTTTTGTCAAGTTGGCACCCAAAGGGGTAGTAAAATTAACCTCCCTTAGACCCAATTTGGCACACTTCTAGCTCTTACCTAAGGCAATGCAAAAAGCAGCTACAATCATCTTCTAAAGCTCTGATGCATCATCTAAGCAATAAATCATCAATATATGAATCTTACATAACCCAGACCTCAAGCATGCGACTCTATAAATCACATATAGCAAAGAGATCTATAAAATCATACATACACATCATGAACCTTCTGCCTCACAGAAAAAGGTTTTCTACTCACAGCAATTTGTAACTAAAACATGAAATGGACGCAATGAAGAAAAGAGGAGATAAAGAATTTAAAAATCGAAGGACATAGAACCTACAGAGAATGATGATGGAGCATCATATATTTGGAAAGCTAATTCTGTCACATCAAGCTGCCCATGAAGATTAGGAAATGTTTCCCCACTTGACATGCAAATATGGACCTGCAAACAGGGAAGGTATATACAAATCAAAATAGCACACAAATTTTTGTAAGATTGTAAAAGCAAGTGGAATGGAATTTGTACCGCCTGAACAACTTGTCTAGTTGTCTTAAAACAAATATCACATATCAAAAAACATATAGAAGTCAAAATCGTGATTTCTTTTTCCTTTCTGAAAAGGGAAAAAGTCCCAAGAATGACATTATCTTAGTACTTAGTCTTACCAAGGAAGATAACTACAATGCTTTATTGCCAAATCAGAAACCATCCCCCGAAGCAACTATTACCTGTCTGTTGCTAGAATTATTGATCAATAGTAAAATTTGATAAGCTTATATAACACTCATTAATTTAAAATGGCAATGCTTGGAAGACAGCATTTAGCTCTCGAGAGTCTGTCCATTCTAGATTTTACCACTCAATGTGCTACATGCTTCACAATTAAAATGTCCCTCTAATAACATAATTTTCAATGAGCAGCAAATGAATAAAAAAATTATTCCCCCATCCTGCTCTAGTGAGTAAATAAAAGAACATATTAGGGAACATAACCAGAAGGTCCCATATAAACCCAGGTCAAGAGAACAGACAGTGAGTATGACAAGTATCACATGAAACAAATTACTAACCACAAAAGCATTTTCTTACATAAAAATAAATGAAAAACAACTTGAAATACTAATATCACTATAATTACTCCCAGAAATCTGAGCTTGCCATATATGCTGATATATTTCTGCAAAAATGGGGAAAACTGAACTGAAGTTAGATAAGCACCTCACCAGTGGCTCTCCCTTTGGACCAAGCAACTGGAATATCTAGAATCCTTTCAAAAAGCTGTAGAAAAAAGGCAAAAAGAGTAGGGTTCAAGTCATGTGAATATATATATAACACAGGTTAAAGATAAAAAATGGATTTCAGTACAAGTGCTAATTATACATATCACATGCAATGTATACCTTACCGGAGCAAAGATTTTAGCAACTTTCAAATTAGCATGCCAATTTTGCTCCACAGAATCAACAAAAACATCTGCAGATAACCAGCCACCATCTTCGGACATTGCATCAGATCTCCACATCTTACAATTGCCACTCAACTGGACATACACACGACTGTAGTGATTTTGGAACTTCAAATGTCCGTTGACATTCTCTATCTCTCTAGATGCAGTTTAGCAAAATTTAAACAAGAATTAATTTCTGAATTTCAAAAATGAAAAAAAAAAAGTGAACTTCATTCTGCGCGAGAGAGAATATATATGAAGTCCCACTGGAGAGATTATCATTTGCTATCACAAATTTCAAACAGAGAATCCATAATTTTATCAATTTACACAAGTCCTAAGAAGTAAAGAGATTTCCTGACAGTTAAAATGATGATACCAACCCACAACTCAATATAAATGCTGCAAATATAAAATAATATGTTTAAAACCCATCAGCTAGTACCAATGTACTCCAGGACTGCGAGGTTCTTATTTCAACCCCAGTCAAAACCCAATTAACCAAAAATGATAAAAAGATCTAGTTGATGCATAAAACAAGCATTTGGAAATCTATAAACAAATCATGAACAAAATGGGGAAAAACAAAATTTAGATAAACTTTATGAAAGACAGTAACAACTACACGCACAGTGTCATATGCCCATATATGTATGTATAAGTAGCTATGGCATAATTAATGTTATGATGTATAAGTTGTTAAAGATAGTTAAATAGAAATCTATGCATGCCAAATAGTTATATAGTAATCTATGCATGCCAAATATTGCTAAGTTTCAAAATCTAAGTGAGAATGTTATAAATAATCAACATATTTTTTGAACTATAACTGGGAGAAAACTAAAATATACTCTTCCAACTGAAAAATGTATGTGATGGCTTCATCTAATTGATGGCTATTTTTCTCCCTAATTTGCACTCTACGCTCTCAAAAGGAGAAGCAAGAAATATATCTGCATTATAAGGATGAGAAACTGTTTCTGCAAATTCTGCAGACTTTTAATATTCTGGATTGATAACTTCTTATGAATATTTCCTCCAACTAATGCTCCTAAGATGCTCGGATTAGCTAATGCCTTACCATTACAACAGCACATATCCAACTTCCTCGCTTGAAGTAGAAAAACAATTCCTGATTCTTTAGTCAGGAGAAGGTTCTTCTCATAATTTCCATTCGTAACTTTTTGATGAATACAAGGATATTTTGCCAAAACAGCTTATAGTTAGTCCGTTGTATTTTTGTGCCAATAGTCAGCCAGATGACCATGAACATAGGTTTTTCTCTCTCTTTTCAAACTAAACAAAGTTTTCCTCTCTTGATAGACTATATGACAAACTTTTCAATGTGTGAAGTAGTGAACCGATCAGTCTATTTTAGTAGCAGGAATAAAAATTGCATTTATAGAGCTGATCCGGTTGCTACAACAGATAAATAGTGTACCAAGCTTTTACCCAGAGGGAATGTGATGTTATATTCAAGAGTACAATAAAATATAATTACATACATCTCTCACCTGGGCTCACTGTCACCATATCCAAGAAGCATTAATGTTCCACCTTTGAAATGAACAGAATCTAGTGAAACTGGGAGCATCTTCTCGATCCCTTCAGCCTGCATTACATCTACCCCATCAACAAGCTCTGCAACAATGTCTTCAACTTTTGGACCAACACCTGACTTCAGCTGTTGAATTGGACCAGAAAAAAATTGAGATAGCAGTCCCCTGATATTCCTTGGAAAAAAAGCTGAGCCAAATTGGAAACTCAGGGATGAACTTGGAACTGGATGACTCACTGCAGGCCCAAGATCAAACTTTTCAGAATTGCAATCTTGACATTCATGACTATTTTCAATCTCAATCGTATGTGCATCCATTTTTATGCTTGCAAAACCTACTGATAAATCCTCATTGTTTATGCCATTGGTCTTAGCATCTGCCACAGCATCTTGGGTAGATGGTAAATTTTCGCCAACTTTTGCAACTTTAATAAGTATATCTAGAGTCCTAAGAAATGAATCCTGTATAAGATTAAATTCACATGGATGACCAAGATAGCATCTGTTTACTGTCAGAGGACCAATTCCTGAATTTTCATGATGTTCTCCATCCTGGTTGTCCGCACTTGAGCATTCTTTGCCATAACTCACATCGTTGGATATTTCAGCATTATCACCGACTTGGCTTTGCGCTAAAAAGGTGTCAATATTCAAAAGAGGATAACTATCAGAAGATTGAGAAGGCTCATCAAACTCCCCATTTGACAGGCCACGGAAATATGTAACAGCTGCTGATGCACTACGTTCAAGAATTCGTCTTTTGGCATTTATGCCAGCTGCTGAGATATCAGCCCCATTAGCCTTCCTCTTAGATACGTGTTTTTTGGGTCCTTTAATCATGCTAGCCCAGAATTTAAGACCTGAACCAGGAAATTTTACACCAAAAGATTTCTCCAAATCAGCATGTTTCATATCATAATCAAGGCCTGTATCCATGCAATGATGGTCCCTCCAATGCATCTTTTCATCCATGCATGAGAAAGATTCATAATTTGTTACATTTGTGGATTGAGATGCATCCTCCTTAGAAACAGTAACCTCACATAAACTAGAATCTCTCTCAGGAACAATATAGCCCCTCTCAGCAGCTTCTTTTGCATTATTATCCCTCTCTTTGGCCCAGTGCGCAGCTGCTTCCTCCCTAGCAGTCCTCCTTGTTTTAGTGCGATAATCAATCCCATCCTCAGTAGATAAGTGCCTTTCTGTACCACCATCAGAAAATGGTATGCCTAACCAGGTATAATCCTTCTTTTGCACAATCACAGCACTTGGATTAGATAATACTGCATCAATCACAATCTTCCCTCTCCTCAAACTTGCAAAAGGGAGAAGTCTAAGCTTCATAGTGGGTACCTCACCACAAGAAAATTCTTCACCATGGGGTCCAATTGAGGATGACTCCAAAGATATACTTAAAGGAGAAACCCTTCGAACCTTACCAAAATCAATCTCACGCTGAATATAATCACTAAGCATTGAACAGACAGAAGGCAAAAGCTTAGCCTCAACATAACTCTTAGCTTTGTTTTGCCCATACCACACCAACAAACACACCCCAGATATAACTGCCATGAAAACTGAACCTCTAACTACAAGCAACCCTTCTTTCCAAAATGGGGCTAGTGAACTTACAAGAGCTTTACTTTGAGCAAAAGGCTCACTAACACATTCTACCTTAAACCCATTCCTTGAACCGATAGCATTTCTAAAAAACACTACATACTTGCCAAAAAAATTTGAAAACTTTATAGCGTGAGCAACCCAATCATTACAATTATTATGCTTTTTAGCAGAACAATAACATTTCCGAAACGACTTCCTCATTAACTGTTTATTGCCACCAAAATAAAATGAATTTTTGGTACGTTTTCGACCAATTAATAAAGATGTGGAAAGTGAAGTCCCATAAAATGGGGAGTGGAGCTGTAAGGTTAAGCTCATATTACGTTAACAATTTCTGCAAATTTGCAGTTGCTGATAAAAATCCAACAACAATAATAATAATAAAAAACTCATCTGATGGGGACCAAGAAAGAAACAGCTCTCTTAGTCCCCTAATTGTTCACAGTATTGATATGTACCCAAACATTCCAACCTAAACAAAACATACAAACAAACAAAATTAGATCCAAGCATTACAAAAATCAATGAATTCTTCGAAATTAAGCATCTAAATAAAAAAAAATTGTTAAAATTGAATTGCTGAAGAGATAAAGAAAAGGAAGTGACCTGAAAATGAAAAGAGACTCCGGCAATTTTGAGGAATTTAGGGCACAGTGAAGCGTACTAGCTCTGTTTTGAAATTAGATTGGGACGAAAGGGAGAATATTGGCAAGTGTGAGCGAGCTTGCTTGCTTCTGCTATACTGTGCTTTTGCTTCTGCTAATTTTTTATTGTTCGGGTTTTGATCAGTGAAAATGTCGAAGGAGCAGAAGATTTGAAAGATTCAGACTCCATCTGGCGAAAATGCCACCAAATAATTTGTTAATTTACAAGAATAACCTAATCCTACAGTTTTTTGTTTTTCAAATCCTCCTCTTTTTTCTAATTTTAGAGTCATTCTAACATGTATATTTATATAAATACAATTAAAATTATTAGATTACCAATTATTTAATTAAAATTATTAATATATTTTATAGGTATTAATACACCAAAATAATTAATAGTTATAATCAAATAAAAATAAATCTAATGACTCTAATTTTAATTACATAGATACAAACATTCGCACTATAGCAAGAGCTCTAATTTTATTTTACATTTTGTGGTTTTATAATTAACATGCTTATAGATATTTGTATATAAATGATACAAATTTTCATCTATTTAGAATATATTTTTAATATAGAAACATGACGGAAAATCTTTAACTACTTTTAGGCCCAGTTTTTCATTGCTGTTTATTTCTATGTTTGTGGTAAATAAAATTATTGCGGTTAAATTTGTTGTAAGCAAATGAAAGAAGGTGTTTGGTAATTTTTTTTAAAAGAAAATTAACTTTCATTAATAGTTCAATACGAGTACATCAAATTGGGATAAATTCAATATAAAAGCGTTTTTATGCATTTTTAACATATTAAAACTTAAAAAATGACATATTAGAGAAAATAACTAGATTAACATAAAAAACTATAAATATAACTCATTGCTACAAGATAAATAATAATATTCAATATCCAAGTACCGGTTAACAGTGCTGTAAATTTATTCAAGAAAATAATAATTTCAATTGCTATATAGAAAACCATAAAAATTAGAGAAAAAAAAAAAGTCTAGAAGAAGCTGGAGGGAGACGTTTGTGTATAGAAAAGATTTATACATAGGAAAAAAGTACAATTAAAAAAAATATACGTAAAACAAATTTTATAAATCCCAAACCCCAAAAACCATTATACAAAAATCTATATTATAAATTTTTTTTAGCTTATGTCGGGTCAATTTTGAATTATATCTATTAATATCAACTACTATATATCGATTACAACTATTATCAACTATTGTAGTTATCAACAATTATTATTATTATTATTATTATTTAGTGTGTATTAGGTATGAACATTTAGTTCAAGACATTGATAATATTAGGATTTAAACCGGGCGTCTTTTGAGGTTCCTATTATGGAATATATAGACTTTTTTTTTTGCCCAACCTAAAAAAGAAATGTGAATGTAAGAGGTAATTTTAACTCATGATACATAATTTTTTGCCTTTATATCACTATATTATCTAACTTTTAAATTGTTGCACAAAATCTTTCAACATTTAGTTCAATTATCAATAAAGTGTCCATATTTATTTTTCAGCCTGTGATGTTAATGGCGCCTATGTGAATGCTAACTTGTGTTCTAAAGTGTTTGTGTGTCATATTGATTGAAACACATGATATCACATCAATTAAATAAGACAATTAGTGTTACATTTATCATGTCACGTGTCCTATTTTTAATAGTATATTTATTTAATTTTTTATTTCTTAATTTTTCTTTACTGGTGTATCGCTGATCTTTGTTCTTACTGGTTGTTGTCTTCTGCTCTAGCCTTGGAGATCGCCCCAGAGGTTGGGTCGTCGTTTTTGGTTGTGGTTACCGATTGTTGATGCTCCAGCCTTCATGGATGGTTAGATTTGCTCCAACATTTGTGAATAGTCATATTTATTATTATTGTTGTTTTTTAAAGGTGAGAGAAGGAAAAACTAAAAATTTAAAAATTAAATAAATATAATATTAAAAATTGAACACGTAACATAATAAATGTGACACTAGTTTTCCTATTTAATTGATGTGACATTATGTGTTTCCGTCAATATGATATGCGGACACTTTTGAACACACATTAGCATCTAGATAGGCCCCACTTTAGCATTGCCGGTCAGAAAATAAATCTGGACACTTTATTGATAATTGAACTAAAGGTTTGAAAGTTTCGTACAATAATTTAAAAGTTGGATACCATGGTGATATAAAAGGCCAAAAATTAGGTAACAATAATGAAAATTAGCCGAATGCAAGTTGCCATTACCTTTTTATAGCTTTTTTGTACTAGAAATATCGGAATTGTCTATTTCAATACATGTAAAAATATTGATTTGTAGATGAGATACGAAATGAAATGTCATTTTAACTCCTAATTGCTTTTATTGTATGCTTGAATAAAATTTTTGTATGAATACATTAATGTTTTACTATATATTTTGATTCAAGCTATTTTTTTTAGAAAAATGGATATGGATGGCTATTAAATCATTTCCTTACTAATAATAAATTACATAATTTAGTACAACATTAAAAACAAATTTTATTTCTAAATTATAAATTGAGAAATATATAATTTTTTATTTTATCATTTTTTTTTGTACAAACTATGATAATCAACTTATTTTTTTAGGTTTTGATTGATAAATATAGTTAAATTTATGTTTTAACTATTTTAAATATCATATTATATTTATTTATGTATTAATATAAAATTTAAACATAGTTAAAATAAAATTTAAAAGTTTATGATAACCTGAACGAAAAGCAGTGACTGAAAAATCGTTGTAGTTGACTGTCTAATTTTTTTCTATTTGGTTACTATTATAATATTTTTTATATATTTTTATAAATCTATATAATTCTAAAAACTATATTTTTTCCTAATAAAACATTCCTTTATTTATTTATTTATTTTTATCGATGCAAAAAAATTCTCATATAATATTTAAAGTACAATGAAACATTGGTCTATTGGCAACATTGATAAAATTAAGGCTCTAAAAACACATAAAATAGTCTATTGGCAACACTGATAAAATTAAGGCTCTAAAAACACAGAAAAATTATTGTTTGATTGTAAATTCATTTTATTTATTAAAGAGTTCTTTTACAATACAATTATTTGTATCAATACAAATAAAATTTGAATCGTTAGATTATTATTAATTTAATTGTAGTCATTAATACAATTTATAGGTATTGATACAAAAAAATCAATAGTTATAATAAAATAAAAATAAATTTAATGATTATAATTTTATTTGTATAAATATAAATATTTGTATTATAGTAAGAATCGTTATTAAATTGTGTATTGCAAAACTTTTATAAATACAACTCATTATGATTATTAAATTGTACTCTTATTTATGAAAACAAAAAAGTAAAAATAATGGTTATTTTCTTTTTTTATTGTATATGTTATATTGAAAACAAGCCTTTGGACCGTTTTGAGAATTAGATTTATATCGTGAGTCAGTATCAATGGTTAGCTTTTGTTATATTTTTAAAATAAGAAATTATTGTCCACGTTGAGTGTATTATACCTTAAAATAAAATTTGTGACACATCAAATAAGTGATTCATACTTTATTATTGAAAATGATATACATATTTGTTTGTTACAAATTTTATTATTAGATGTAATACACCCAATATAGATAAAAATTTATCTTTTAAAATTTGAGTTGAGTGAATTTATAAAAGGAGTAAAATTTTATCAAAATTTATTTTTTATATATAAAATTTAAATTTAAATCCAAATTCAAATTCAAATTTCGACTAGTTAAATCAACAACTTTTGATATGTTATTATGTTATTAATAAATTTTATTTTAGATTTACCAAATTAAAATTTAAATAAATAAATTTTTTGAAAAGAAATAAATAAATAATTTTAAACTTTATCAATTATAAATTTATATGGTTAATTTCAATCTAAAGCAAGGATTTATTCTATCACATATTAAAATATAACCAAATTTAAAATTCATGCGTTTAGAGTAAGCATCTAAAATTTTAGTAACATGTTCAAATCAAAATAATTTTTCAGTTAAAAAAAAAATTTTATTAAAAATTTAAATTTAAATTACCATTTCTAATAGAGAAATCATATTACTAAAATTTGGATAAACTGTACAGAAGAGTTGTCAAACTGGGAGTCGAGCCGATATCATGAAGAGGAGTAAAAATTATCTTTGATCCATTAATTATTTAAATTGAATCCACGCGTTAGTCTAACAGGGAGAGTGCATTGCCGCTTTGCTATCCTGCGCGTAGAGGTAACGAAACCATTGCTTAATGGCGCCTAAAGTTTGATGGCATTCACGATATTTTAAACAACTTAGAGGCTAATTATTGAAACAAAAAAGGAAAAGTAAAATACAAATTTTCTTAGTTCACTTTCTAAAATAATACAAGGAGTAATTACAAGAAAAACCCTAATGCTTAATCAAACTGGAAAAATCAGCCCTAAAGAAAATTTTCATCTACATGTGACAACCACATTTTAAAAACTTACAATTCAATCCATCTATTTCACTTAACAGACAACTAACTTGGCTGTCAACGAAACCCACACTTTAGAATTCAAAATATTCCCTCATCATAATGTATTATACGTTTTCTAAATTAGATGGTCGAATCACGGGTTCATCCGGCATCGTCAATTCCATTTTTTTTTGTATGCAACTAAATAATGAGTTTTATTATAGGTCATATCATAGGTATGATAGGTAGGGATAAGTAGGAATAAAAAATTTGAAATTAAAATTTTTTCTGAAATTATGCTAATTTTTTTAAATGAAAATTTTCAATATTTTTCAGTTTTAAAAGATTTCATATTATACCATTTCATTTTTTGAGATATTGATATGAAAATTGAAGTATTGAAATGATTAGATATAGTATTGTTTAAATTAGATATTAAAATACTTTTAATGCTAAATATTTATTATTTTTTATATAAGAAAAATCATAATTAATTTTAAACAATTGCAAAATAAACAAAATCACATACAAGTATAAATTACACAATCAATTTATATATAGTACAAATATATTTTTTAAAAATATATTTAATATTCTTTATTAAATTAGTATTAGTAAGTATCTAATATTCAATTTTCAATTAAATTGATTACATTTAATCATAATTTATTACGTATTCAATAAAAATAATCACATATGATGTGATATACTCTTTAATTTATCATAATATATATAAAAGTATGAAAAAATGAAAAAAAAATTTGGACGAAAAAGGACATAGATTTTTATATATTAACAAAAATAGTATTAATTTAGTTTTGAAAAATTTTAAAATTATTGAAGATAGTATTAGTTTGTATTTAAAATTCTAAAATTTTATATTTTAAAATCAAACAGATTTAAATAAGAATAAAATAATTTCTTTTATATACATAAACTATTAAATTATTATAAGATTCAATTAAAAATATTTTACAAAATTTTGTATTTATAATGTACTGCATTTTGCATATATATGAACCCTAAATAATAGTTAAAATTAATAATTTTATTATTAGTTTAATTTATATAATTGTACACGATTTCTAATACATATATAAAAATAGTTAGAAAATTATAAAACTATACAAATTAAAAAATTTATTAATTGATAAATAAGAATAATTTATTTCATAAGATTTATATATAGTATAGATATATATTTTACATGTAAGTGAGTAAGAAAATATAATTATTTTTAAGCAACAAACTTTAAATCATAATCTGTACTATATATAAAAAGTATGAATTAGAGGGAAAACTTTTTTTGATGAAAAAGAACATGCTTCTTTTATGTATTAACAAAAATAATATTAATTTAATTTTAAAAAATTTTGAAATTAATGAAGATAGTTTTAGTTTGTATTTAAAATCTAAACTATATATTATAAAGCAATAAAACTAATGAATGCGTATAAATTATGACTAATCTCTTGTATTGAATTTTATCTTGATATTTAAATCCTTTATTGGTCTTATATTATCCATTTAATCTCATGCATGAGCTAATTGAGATAAAAAAATATAAAATATTACTTGATGGAAAATCAAAAGTACTAACACGAGGTATCAATTAGAGAGGTGAATTTTTTGGACAAAAAATAAATGTTTTTATATCTATATACATTATCTATAAATTTATACAATATATTGAGGTAATGTTTTAATAAAAATATTTTATTTAAAAAGTTAAGATAAAAGTAGTTATATTATTTTTTTAAAAAAAATCAATAGTTATACTATTTGTAAACATCTATTACATATGAAAAAAAAATTAGATTAAAAAAATAAACTTCTATTTGAAGTTAAACACAAATAATGAATAAAATAGTTTAACTTATGCTAATATGGTGGTAGACTTTTAATTTTATATTAAATAGATATTTTAAATTTTAAATTCGTAAATAATTAGAAAAATAATTTAATTTATAAACAGATTTTATATCTAAACAAGTTAAATATATAAGTAACTAATAAAATAATTGAATTACAAAATTTAAAAATTTTGTTATGATTAAAATTTTATTTATGAATTATTTTTCTTTTTATTAATATTATTTAGTTATTTTATAAAAAAATTATTTAGTTATAAAATTAAAAATAAGATAACAACTATTATCCAATTTAATTTTTAAATAAAACGGATTAATAGCAAACCAAATTTTTGTATTTTTATATTTAGTTTTTTTCTTTATTTTATTTTATTTTTATTAAGTAATGTATCTATTTTTTGATAGACTAAAAAATTTAAATATGTATATGTGTAATCTAATTATATGTCATTGACAACTTTTCATGTGAAGACATTTAATAGATAATTAGAAAATTCATTCTAAATATTAAAATTGAAAAAATTTAACGTGTATTTATTTTCTATTTTATATTTATAAATGTAATATTACAACTCACAAATAATTAAGAAAAAAAATTATTCTTTCATATTCTATATTTATTTTATTGTTATGATTTTAATTTGTTTATATTGTCATCAATAATAAATATATACTTGTATTGTATAATAATGGAAATAAAAAAGTTTTTGAAATAAAGATTTTAAAATTTTCACGGTTATTTTTGTCTATTTTCTTATTTATTTAATCATTTTTTAGTAATTTTACTTTTTAACTTAATATTATAAATATATTTATTTAATAATAATATAAATTATGTGCAACACACATAAAAAAAATTATTATATAAAAGTTAATTTATATTTATCATATATTTTATACATA
>CATIWM010006784.1:0-14696 GCA_949671775.1 Mallotus repandus | reverse complement strand
CCCCCTTTTGTATATTTATATATATTATAGATATATAGGACAAGAGTACATGTCGCTACTAGTGACATGTATCCACTGTCACTGGTGGGGTGAAGAAATGCTAAAAACAGAGACTGTCAGGTGTCAAAACCTGGTTAACTCCTTCTCTCTACTTCAGCTTCATATATATATATATATATATATATATATATAGAGAGAGAGAGAGAGAGAGAGAGTTTATTGCACAAACGGCAATATAACTTTGACCAATGTTTCAAAATGGTATCGGATTTTTAATTTTTTCTTTTCGGTCCCTTAATTTCTATTTTTTTTTTCAGATCATAGTTCCTTAATGATTTCCTATCAAATTTAGCATACGTTGCAGTCTGAATAAGTATATTTTTATTTATTGTCATGTAAGCATCTAATCAAGCAGTCTAATCATCTTGTGGACTCCATAAAATAAAATTTGCTAAAATTTTATTTTATGGGGCCCATAAAGAAAATTAGTTTTATGGGGCCAACAAGATGATTAGGCTATTTAGTGGGATGTTTACACAGTGAATATACTAAAAACATGTTTATTCCGGCTGTCACATACGCTAAATTTGATCGGATATGTTTGAGGTACTTTAATCTGTAGTAAAAATAGAAATTGTGGTACTAAAAAGAAAAAAAAACTTTGGTAACTGAAAAGAAAAAAATTAAAAATCTGGTACCATTTTGAAACATAGGGTAAAATTATGGTACCAACGGTGCAATAAATCCTATATATGTATATATATGACAGGGATACATGTCGCCACAAGTAGGGGTGTGCATTGTATGATTCAGGTCAGGTTTGGGGGAAAATAGTAAAATTTGATCGGGTATTAGATTAGTGGAAATGGTAACCAAACCGAAGTTGAAATGGGAAGAAAATGTATCGGGTTAGACACCCAAAATTGTGGGGTAAAGATCGGGGCAAGCTGATCGGATTGGGCTGCTGGGCCGTGGGCCTAAATTTGATGAGCCCAATGAAAAAAGACAAGTAAATATACTTATAATGTTAAGGCCGAAACCTAAAAGTTACAAAATATACAAAATACGAGAGCCCAACTAATTCTTAATTTACTACCTATTTGGGCTCTAGAATGCTAAAATGCTATGTTTTTTTTGCATTCATTTACAACATAATAAATAATTTGTATACTTCTAATATTCTAGTTAAATTACATGAGATATATAAAAAAATAAACTGTAATTTTCTCATGTAAAATTCTTCGTAGTATGTCCAAAAAGAATTTGTATGTTTGAACCCATGCAACATCAAAAATCACATTCTAGGTTCTGCTCCTGCAAAATATTCACCAAAAAATAAAAAGATCTTTCCTGCAAGGAAACACAACAAATGACTTAGGCTCATATTTAAAAAGAATGGCCATTAGCCAATGCAGCAAGCAAGTAAAAAAAAAAAAACAAATTACAATTGGCTGTGACTCAGAATAAATGTTTTAATTCATCTAAGACACGACACTACATTATTGGTTGCAATGAAATGTCCCCCAAATAAATGCAATACCAGTGATCTCAAATTTAAGCAAATCATGAACAAGGTGGAAGCTTTATCATCGCCAGAGCCAAGGATGCAGATGCAGCAAAATAGGTAGCACACAGAATAAAACATGTGGAAGAAGTGAAGATGCATGAATAAGTGGACGATATAAATGCCTGAATTAAGAAAATTATAGTAAGCAGATATCCAAGTCTAGCAGGCACAAAATCAAGGCAAGCACGCAACAAATGCAATTAGAGAGCATGCAAATAATAGAGAATAAAGATACAAAGGCAGGCTCAGAAGTCAGAAATAATCAATCAAGTCAGGTTAAGAATGCAACAATAATTTCTTGGTTGCATTAATATGTCACCTAAGAGAATGCAGTAACATTTTTTGGCTGCATAATTCATGCCACCCAAGAGAATGTAGCCAAGCAATTTTGTGACTCATAGTAGAGTGGAAGCTTCATCAAAGCCTGAACACATTAGAGTAGACAGAAATAAGCACATAAATTGACTAAGAAATGTAAATTAATAAAAGAAATAAGTAATAGAGTTTCAAGTTTTTTACTGCAACTTCCTATCTACCACTACAATTTTGGAAATGCCATTAGAATTATATTGCATCTGATGTTGGTTATGATGGACTAACACCCATAAGTGGAAGACCTATAAGCAAAGCAACCAAATCCAAATAAATTGTAAGTAAACAAAGAAAATAATAGAAAAGAATGTTAAATAGAAAGAGATTGAGTCTAGACTTGCCCTTCTTAAAGTTGTCAAGTTCATTAATTTCTTCTTCAACAAAAAAGTAATCTTTGCTTAATCTCAACCAATCTTATGTACAAATTTAAGCTTCCATAATCCTAAGAGTTAAAGAACTCCTAAATGCATCAAGCACCCTCCCTCCGGTGCTAAAAGCAAATTCAGAAGCAACTGTTGATATTGGAATGGCCAAAACATCACGAGCCATTCTAGAAAGTAGAGGGAACCTTTCAACATTGACTTTCCACCATCTCAAAATATCTAAATCCTACTTTTCTTCTATAACTGACTTACAGAGATAAATATGGAGGTTAGACCTCTTGTTTCTACTGGAGCCACATTCCAATTTATGCTGCTTAAATCGTGCTTTCAGCACAAACAAAGGTTTGGAAGAAAGTGCAGAAGCAAAAATAATATCAGATTGTCCCATAAGAGATGATTGAACTGTAGATTTAGATTGACCATATACAACCACACAATCATAAAATAATTTAAAGAGATTGTTGTGCACAGATTGTAGCAAGCTTCTACCTAAATTAGGTCCAAACATTTAAGACAAAGAAAAAGATAAGTACTCAAGCTTGTATCTAGGATCTAACACAGATGCAATAAAAATCAAATTATTCATCTTCTCATGATCCTCCCAGTATTTGTCAAATTTTTGTTTCATATTCAGACCCATGGCTCTCACATTTAGGTCAGCAGACTGCTTCCACTCATTTAAAATGCAATTTAAATTAGAGATTTCAGAAAAAATAGTATATGAAGTCACATAAAGAGAACCAAAAATTCTCTTTGTCATTTCATAGAAGTGTTCAAGTAACTCAACCATTTTGTTGACAAATATCTAGTCATAATAATCAGGCACATCTTCTTTCAAATCAGATCTAAATGATGACTCAGATTCATCATACTTGTCAAAAGCCTTTTCATAAACACATGCAGTTTTCAGTATCAAATAAGTGGAGTTCCATCTTGTAGGAACATCAAGTGACAAATAGATTTTACAATTAATTCCAACTAAGTCAGCAAACTCTCTAAATTTCCTTAGTCTAACTGGTGAGTTTTTTATGTATCTAACACATTCTCGAACCTTTTTTACAGATTCATTAACTTCTTTCATGCCATCTTGCACCATTAAGTTCAAAATATGAGCAGTGCACCTCACATGTAAGTACTTACATCTAATAGAATTGATGCCCCAACTTAATATTTTTTTTTGAAATACCCTATAACAGTGTCATTTGAACTCGCATTGTCTAGTGTGACGGTGAAAATATTTCTAAGCCATCACTCAAGCAAACAATTTTCCAAAGCTTTGGAAATATATTCACCTTTGTGAGATGAAACAAGCATAAAAGATATAATTTTCTTATTCAGCTTCCATTGGTCATCTATAAAGTGAGCCATGACGCACATGTAATTAATTCATTGAATAGATGTCCATGCATCAGTTGTAAAGCTTACCCTTTGACAATGATTATGAAAGAAATTTTTTAAGGACTGCCTCTTAAGTAAGAACACATCAAAACAATCCCTTGTTAAAGTCTGTCTAGATGGCAATTTAAACCTAGGACAGGAAGCACTTAAGAAATTTTTAAACCCCTTCCCTTGCACAAATTTAAAAGGCAGCTCATCAACAATAAGCATGTGTCCAAGAGACTTCCTAATTGACTCTTGATCAAACTTCCAAGTGCCTAATATGCATATTCCTACACATTCTTTGTTAGCTTCCACATTAGTTGACACGGGTTACAATGTCAAAAGTGATTGTCTAGTGTTTTTTCATGTAGATTTTTCACACAGGTAATCACATGATTATGAATAGAAGATGTACCGTGCTTCTTAGAGTGGCAGTGAATTACTACAGCACAATATATGCACCTTGCTTGATCCACCACTCCTGCTGCATTTCTTATTTGCTCAAAGTGAACCAAAGCTTTTGATCTGGGTTCAACCACCTGTTTCTTTGTTTTAGGCTGCTCAAAGGTTTTTCTCGTTAGATGCTTCCACCCTTTGTTAGCCTTGGCCTTGGGTACTTTCATTACCACTAGCAACAGTATTAGTAGTACCATTGCTGTTGGTAGTACCCACATCATTTTGCATCTACAAGCTAAAGAAAAATGCACAAAATATTAATTATAAGCTGTGTAATCAATAAACAGAAGTAGTGTAATAAAAAATGCACCAAATTTCTCAAAAAGGAAAGCAGGCAAGAGGCAACACAGAATCACACAAAAGAAGAAATCAATAAACAGAAGCAGTGTAATTTAAAGATAAATTTTTTTAAAGGCAAAGCATAAACACACAGAATCATTTGATCGAAATATTTATTGAACATAATCAAATAATTTAAATAAAAAAACTTCTATAAATTCACTTGTAATTAAACATATTTAATTAAAAATATTTTCAAGAAAACATATAAATTTACAAGGGTTTTTTATATTAAAAACAAAAAAATACATTAATTAAAAAATAAAATAAAATAAAATCATTCTTCTTCAAGAGATAAATCAATACAAAATAAAAAAAATTATAGAACACTTTTTACCAAAAAAAATACATCGTTCTTCTGTAACACTAACTGTCATTAAAAATAATTTTTTGAAAAATAAAATATGAAGATTGTTCGATATTATTCACCTTTAGTGTATATCTTCAACTGAGGGAACTCTGAGCCTCCACTATTTGTTTAGAACACTGAGATCTCTAGGAGAATGTAGATCTCCTTTAAAGCTTCCACCTTTTGATAGATCAGAAAGATCTATTGTGTATTTAAAGGGCTTCCAACATAGACATAGAAGAACAAAAGGAAAAACGATGTTAATCATCACTGTAATATGAAGTTTTAAAAAAAAATTATCATATCATTAGATCTAAAATTTTGTCACGGCACTTACACAAAGAAATTGAAATCAACTAAGAGAAGTGGATAATACAGATAGATCAATGATCAATTGATTAGATCTCTCAAAATAATCACAGAGATCTCAAATCATTAGTAGAAACAAAATATAGGTGAACAGATCAATAGGTGATTATCTCAGAACACACAAATCATTATTAAGAGCAATGAGTCATTTGCATGCAGCAGGAGTAGTAGGTCGAGGGCGGCTAGGGTTTGGGATTGAGGGTTAAAAGGTTGAAGAAAGACGAGGGCGGCTAGGTTATAGAGAGAGAATAGAGAGCGTTAGGGTTAAAAAATGAGAGGCGGTGGTGAAAATGAGAGGTATGTTAGGGTTAGAGGAGAATGCGATATATATATATATATATACTTAGGGTTAATTAACCCTACTCATTAAACGATGTCGTTTTGAATGTCAGAAATTTGAGCAGGTTGGTTTTCTTACCATTAAAACTGAACCGCCATCCAAATCCGATGATTTTTTCCCAACACCCACTGACCTACCTCTCACACTCTCTTCACTCGATCCGGTCTTCAATCTTCGGGGCAGTTCAAGTTCGGTTATTTGGGCAGGCGGGTATTTGCACACCCTTAGCTACTAGTGACATGTATCCACTGTCGCTGGTGGGACAAAGTCCATTTTGCCCCCAAGTTTATTTCCCTTTTTTTTTTTGAAAAATTAATTTTTTATGTTTTTTTAAATCTAAAACCTAAGTTGCACACAAGTGAACCCTGTCGTGTAAGAATTTAAATATATCAATTTTTAGAAAACAACTGAATCAAACAATTGCATATTATATGTTATAATATATAATTTTTATTATATTTATTCACTTTCACTAAATAAAATTTATAGATCTTTTAATTATTTTTAAAATTTTTTACATTATTTAGTATATCACATTATACAATTTTATAGATATTTAGTCAAGTAAAAATTCAATTTAAATAAATACAATCAGATAATACCATATTTAAAACATAAATAACACTTAATGTATATTTGAAAATATATATTAATTGTATATTATTTATTGATATAGTAGAAAGTTATTAACTTACAGATTAGATGGGTTTTAAATAATTTTATTAGGATGTCTTATTTTATAATATTAGAAAATTATTAATTTAATACATCAGTCTCCGGTAAGGACAAGCCACAAATATTATTTACAAAAATTATTAAGTAATCAAGTATTATTCATCGAGATTTTACTGTACAGGCCAAAAAAAGAATAGAATCCTTGTGCAAAGTATTTTATACTGGACAAAAGTTTTCTTCTAACCGGATACCTATAGATTTTTTTATTATCCATTTTAATTATTTGAGATTGATGCAAATATACAGTGGAAGAATGTGTGACAAGTTTTTATTTAACAATAAATTTTTAATACCCACATGTCAAGTAATTATAATGGAGAGTGAAAAATTGTCTCATACATTAGAAAAAAATTGCCATTCAAGTCAAAAAAATTTTCTATCAGTCCATAGTTTCAATTTTTTGGAGAAAAAATGAATCTTTTGTTTATTAAAGATACATGTTGATAAATAAATAATATAAATAAAAGTACGATAAACAATATTGAAATAAACTCGATCATTTAAAATGTGAAAATTGTTCGTTATTATTTTTTAATTGTGTCAACAGAACTATTTTAATTTATAATTCGGTGATCTTTTCAACAATTTTTATATTCCATTTCATAGTATTGATTGACCATAAATCGATTTTATGGTCTTTATTTTGAATTTGATTGCAAAAATATCAATAAAAATTTCATAACAGAGAGAATTATAAATTTCAAAAGGTTAACAATCAAAATCCCACAAGAAAAGAGGGTTGCAAAAAGTTTAAATCCGGTCCCTAAAAGTCATTAGCGATTGAAAAAATCCTGTCACATCCCGTCGCGATAGGCTTCACTGCTTTTGTGACCTAAAAAAGTGATCAATCGCAAATAAGTTTCTGCGAAAGGGTGTATGTCGATCGCTAATGACAAATAATAGTGACCATTATTAATCTAATTGTAACCAAGTCTCATTAATTTTTTATAATTTTCTTTTTTGAGAAATGTTTTTCTTTTAGTTATTTAACATATTATTTATGTAAAATTTAAAATAAAATCACATATTGATAAACAACACACTTATATTATGTTTGGTTCAACTCCACCAAGAAATTCAGTTCATTTACAAAAGAATTTTTACTAATGAAGTGTGTTTAGTTCAAATGAATAGTTTGTGGAATTCAATTCAAATGAATTCCATATTTTATTATACTGTGTTTGATATAAATTTAGAATTCAAGTTAATTTTTGATTTTGGTCAAAAAATACCCTTTCAAATAGAAAGATATTTTTGAAAATAAAAATACTGAGGGGGTATTTTAGTCATTCAAAAATATAGACTTAAAATTTGGAGAATTCATTTGGAAATTCCAACCATTTTTATTAAAAATTTGATGTAGTTAATTATAATCAATTCCATAAATTTAAAAATTTAGAATTGCAAATAAATTTTATAACACATTTATTTAAACCGAACATACGTCATTTGACATTACAAATGAATTTCATAAAATTTTGTGAAATTCATCAAATGCTCTTAAAGAATATGCATAATAAAAAAAAAAATTTGTTTACAAAAAAATAATTGTATTACATCAATTTAAGTAAGAAACAAGCTACTCAAAAGAAAAATTATAACTTATAATACTAACCTTATCAATATTTCTCATGTTCCTCAATAAAAGTACAACTACAGCTGCTTCAAAATATAATAAAAGTGAAACTTAATATGTCAACAGATGAGCAAACTTGATAAATTACTGGCAACACAAGCGTTTGACTACCTATAATTTACTCATAGATCCGATAACTATATTCCTATTAACTAATAGGCCATCATGGAACTGAAGGGTAATTTCTTTCCAAGCACTCTCAATTGAGTTGCTTCCATTGCTAACATTCCTGCAAAGTAAAAATAAAAATTTTGTTGTTATGTATATAAATATAAATATAAATATAAAGAGTGAACAAAGAATTGCATTCATGCAAATATAAATATAAAAAGTAACACCACAAAGTGATGCAAATTAGGTTTATCTAACAAATAAAATCCACAACAATCTATTGATACCCAAACCTTAAATCGTCCAAGAAACAAGTATGTTGGAAACGAGAATCTTTAATTATTGAACAACTAAGAACTCTAACTATCAGGAAGTCGCCACAATTAAATATGAAAGGGCTAATTGATAAGACAAAAGGTTTTTTTCACAAACATAAAGTTTGATAAGAACACATAGTTAACTAAGTAATCAAAGAGAATCCACTCTAAATTTTATTATTCATCCATGGTTGCACCAAATGAATAAGTTTTGGACTAGAATTAACTCCATGTGCTTCAAATGGATCAGAATGATTTGAATTTGTACTTTGGACCTAAATTGTTTGAATTAACATATACAATACTTCCTTCATCATCTTAGCATGTGCCCTTGTGATTGGACCTCCATCATATGTTAAAGGGTCTTAAATCCTTGTTGAATTAGAATTCCTTGTCACAATAGGATTGTCATCACAAAGACAACTAGGTTGGAAGCAAAGTACAAATGGACATAATAAGTGACATTACATTTTTAGAAAATTTTGATGATAAACCTCGAGGCATTTGAGATGTATAATGCACATCACTTGGTAGAAATTAATGTATGTGAATGACGAGAAAATTTTAAAAGCAAGAGATCTGAATTCTAGACACACTATTGACCAATGATGACTATTAGAAATAGAAATACCTATAAGACAATTGGCACCCTTAAAGGTCCATCAGTTCTTCATTTTCATTATGAAGCAACCTCTGTTTCAGCTTTTACCTAAGGTACACTCAGTATCATCTACAATCCTTCAATGATAAATGGATTTTGCTAGCATTAAGCTTGAAGGCACTACTTAGTACTTATAATCAGAAACATCTTATTTCCAACAGGATAAAGAATGCCATGGAGAGCTATACTACTATAGTGCTATTACAGAAGAAAATCCATTACTGCCTTCAACGATAAATGGATTTTGCTAGCATTAAGGTTGGAGGCACTATTTAGTACTTACAATCAGAAGCATCTTGTGTTCCAATAGGATGAAGAAGTCCATGGAGAGTTATATTGCTGCAGTGCTACTGCAACGCTTCGAATACTTGGTGAATAAAAACTATCAATGTTGGACTAAACTAACTTAGTTGTTTCAACCTCTCCATATGAAGACATTTTTTATATGTAGACAATTTATCAACTAGAATTAGATAATGAATTAGAGGAAATGCCCAACCTTATTATGTATTTTGAGATAGATTACAATTTCTTTGCATATTCTCATGCCAAACTGGGTTAGAGTAGAACCATTCAAGTGTGTGACACACATAGGAATTATGCAAGACTTTACTTTAATCGAGCAATCCACACTCGATTCATTACTAACATACATCGGTTAAGAGCATAAACGACTTATGATTATGTTAATAGGAATAAAGCAAACTTTTAGAATTTACTTGGATCGGTTTAATAGAGTTGCCATATAAATCAAGCATCTGAGTGATGTAGCAGTAATAGAAGCTCTAAAAGGTGGAACTCAAATAGGTAAATTACGTGATAAGATAATGAAAAAAAAATCCACAGACTTTCTCTAAAGTAATGTCTATGACTATAAAATTGATTGACCTTAATGAAGATAGGAAGATGTATAAAAAGGATGAAGAAAGAGTACCAAAAAAGAAAGAACAAGAAACTAAAAGGGATAAAAATCCAACCACATAGTTCAAAAGAGAGGTAGAAAAATTTACCTCATTCAATGTCCTAAGGTCAGAGACTTTTATGTCGATCTAGCAAAATAATATTGACATTCCTTGAATGAGAAAACTTAATCCTAACTACGTTAGAAATCACGATAAAAGTCGCTACCCAGGATCAAGGCCATAATACCAATAAATTCTCAAATCTCTGAGTAGAGATAGATCAGTTAGAAAAAGCAAGAGCTCTGAAGGGCGTCACTAATGCTTTAAATTAGGTTAGGGAGAAAAATACTTGAATGAGCGATGATGAAGAACTAAAAAGAACTTTAAGGGAAGTTTCTAGAGTTATAAACGCGATACTTAGAGGAGATACCATGTTTAGTAGTAGAAATAAAAGATCCTGACGAGAGGTATATACCTTATCTAAGTTTAATCAAGTTATAACCTTTAGTCCTGAAGATGGAAAATTTGTTCATTATCCTCACAACGATGCACTGGTAATAAGTGCACACCTAAATAATTACCTTGTAAAGAGAATGCTAGTTGATGAAGGGAGTGCAGTCACTGCTTTATCTTGGAATATTTTTGAAGCAATGGGAGGATCAGCCACTAACTTGAAACTTGTTCATAATCCTTTTACCAGTTTTTTATGGTTGGACTATTCTACCAAAGTGGAGTGTTAATATAACCATTGAACTCAGTGACCAGAAATTCAGGAACTCTATTATCATTAAGACAACTTTCAATATTGTAAACATTTCGTTAGCTTACACTGGGATGATTGGAAGACCCATATTGTACGAGATAGAAGCAGTAACAAGTATCAAATACTTGACAATGAAGATACCATTCAAAGGTAGAGTTATTACAATAAGAAGAGGCAAGGAAATAACTAAATAATGTTATCAATTAGCTATCAAGGATTTGATTGAGGCCTTTAATGAAGATGACAAGCAAGAAGCCAAATTTTATTAAGCCAAGCAAGTGTACTTGAAGTAGTTATTTAATGATATAGTATGTAAAGGTTCAGAACAATGAATACTAAATAAAAGCCATCATTTGTTAAAAATTATTCATTGGTATAATAATTTAATGCAAAGGAAATGATTTGAAGAACAATAATTACAGTCAATCATCCAAGGGAGGCTCGGCTGCAGGATCATGAAAAGCAACTAGAGCCTCGGAAGCACCCTACAAAGTCGTTCCAAGATGCTCACATTGTGCATCAGCAACGGAAGTATGTTGTCTCCTTGCAATCTTGGCCAACTCTTTGTAAGAAATCCTATCCAGCTCAGAGAAGTCCAAGTCTTTATGTTGTTAAGTAAGAATTCTCCAACACTCAGATTTGAAGGCTTGGAAGAATTCCTTCGTCACATTTTAGAAGGTTTTAAAATCTTTCTTCTGGCCATCCTTCTTTGTAGCCAATTGTTTCTTCTCCTCAGCCAATTGTTGATCAAAGTCTTCAACTCTTTTTCCTAATTGATCAGGTGAATGTTAAATATCTCCTCCTTTCTTCCTTTGTTTTTTTTTTCAAGATCTGAAAGAGTTGTTGCTCGATCAGATAGAGCAAAATCTATAAGCTTTTTGGCTCTCTCTAATTGAGCCTCATGCTCAATCTCTATTTCATTTAATTTTTGCTCTTGGAGGTTGACCTCATTGTTTGAAAGGTATCAAACACCCTTCAAGTGATGCACCCTCTGGATAGCCTACCCTAAAAGAAGTCAGTAACAACTCAAAGGAGAACTATAAGAAATCAGTGGCAAATCAAAATCATTCCTCCATCAAATTGAGCACTATCTAACCATCAGCATCATCTAGGTCAGTATGCTTCCACCTTGTCATATCTCACTTTAGACACAGGACATCAGCAATGTGGTCCCGAACCTTATTATTAAAGATTGAAGGATGATCAACTTTTTGCTCAAGACAACTCTTGAAATCCGGACTTCCTGGCAGTGAGAACGTTTACTCAAAATTTCTCCACCTCCGAATAGGTCCTCATACTTGTTGTCTAAAACTCGAAGCCTCTTCCTCTTTTATTTATCTATCAAAAAATAAGAAGCTAATTATATTATTTAGGGGCAATTTGACTTCTATTGAAAAGTGGAATATAGTGTCTTATTTGATCTCGAATAAAAAGTTCAGAAACAAATTAATCCTTATTCATTTTAATTGTATACTTTTTTCTTAAATAATTCAGTTGTTTAGTATGCTTTTACAACATCTATAGCGGATATGTACGTGCATGCGTCATTAAAAGAAAAGAAAAGAAGATGGACCATAGATCCCAATATGAATACTAGCTTCGCGGCATTTTGCCAAACCTTGAGGAGACAAATAGCCTTTATCTTTTGACCATGCAGTTAAGTGCCAAAAAAATAAAACCTTCAATACTATGCATAGACTAAGGAGTAAGTTGTAAAAATTAATTTTTATCTTATTTCAACATTAAAAATTTTTAGAAAGAGGAAAAAAATTAGAAAGGAATTGTTTTTTCCTCATTTATTTTTAATAAGGTAAAAATGATTATACTCTTGAAGTGTAAATAATTTCAACTCTTAAAATATATCATAATTTAAAAATGTATTTTCTTTTCAAATATTTTAACTTCTATTCCTTTTATTAATTAATTATTTTTAAATTATCAAACATAACAAAATCTATAATTTTTATTCTTTTTCTTTTATCTCCCTTTTTTTTCCCTCTAAAAAAGCTTTCCCTTTCTTTTCCATTCTTGTTTGCATACATAGTGTAAGCATTTTGAATTTACTATATTCACTATTAGTTATTATAATTATTTTAGAAAAAAAATAATATATAAGATAAGTATTAAAACATATTTATTAATTTTAAAAATATATTTTATATTTATAAATATTAAAAATACTATAATTAAATACAATGCAATTATATGAAAATATATTTTTAGTATTTTTAGAAAGAAAAAATTATATATGTTACAATATAAATAAAAAATTATATTTTTAGTACATATAAGTGTTAAAATATAAAAAAAAAATACTAATCTATATAGAGTGAATAGAATAAGTTAGTGTCCCTCACGAATAGTTCAAGTGGCAAAAAGTGCAGACACTCAAATGTAAAGAGTAGGATTGAAACTTTTACTCTTTCCTTTTGTGGTGAGAAATTAAATCACTTTAATTCTAACAATTGAAAAAAAAAAAGCTGGTGTATACAAAAAAAAATAAAAAAAGAGAAAAAATTAGAGAAGAAAAAATTAACATTATAAAAATATAAGAGTAAAATACAGAATACTTATCAAAAACTTTGGAGAGATTAAGACACCACGACAAAGATAAATTCACATTACACAAAACAGAGAACAAAAGAGCAGTTTGTTTCATTTGTATATGTTTATTATTTTTCTTTAACGTTCTTTTTTCTTTCTTTCAAGCCTTTAACGTACATGTTAGCTACTTTTAAATTTGAAATATGAATGATCTCTTTAATTTGCTTTAGTTTGACATAATTATGTAGCTTTTTTACTAATTCGAGATGATGGTTATGATATGATTAGATTGATTGATGTAATCAAGCGTAGCCATAAGTTTGTTCCCTTTCAGAAAAATACATGACGGGGTCCATATATTCATATTCATCATGATTAGCTTAATTTCTTTTTGAATGATTTTGTATTTTTTTTTTTTGAAAATCAGCGCAAAAAGTCTTAAAAGATTGAATAATTTTGTATTAATAATATCTTGTCATAGCAGTTATGAAAGAATATTCAAATTTTTACTTTTATATATATATATATATATTATATATAAATTTAAAAAATTACAATCTTCGACCTTCTATAAATTTATACTAAACTTCAAAACTTGACAAATCTAATATGATTTGATTAATTATTTATAATTTTAACATAATTATAATTTTATCAATATATGACATCTAAAATGAAGTAACTAATCTCTATTTGTATGAATTTCACGTTCATATCATCTAAATACTAATTATAATAGTTAGTAAAAATTATATTTATCTTTTTTTAACTATTTTAAATTTTAATATGAATATAAAACTATAACAAAAGATGCTAGCTAATATATAAAACACACATACAGATGAGGACACATTTTATAATCAATATAAAAATTCATTATACTTTATTTTATTAAATTTCAACATAAAGGTAATTTTTTTTACACAAATAATTTATCTTTGATTAAATTAAAATGAGAATGTCACATTACAATGATGATTTTTCTTTAAATACACCACAGAGTGTATGTTTTAAATTTATCTTTATTGATTTACGAAATTAATTTTATTTAATTTAGAAAAAGAAGAAATTATTTTTTAGTGTACTATATATATATATATATTTTTTATTTTTTTTTCTGTCATGGGGGTGAGAGAGAAGAGAATCTGAATTCTTTACCTCATATATATATATATACCATGGACTGCCTAGGATCTAAGGGGTTACTGTGCTGTGCTGTGAAGAATGACGAAGATGAAGATGAAGATGCAGGATGATGATCACAGTGCCGGTCTCACGCTCCAGTCACAGGCTAGACACGGAGGTTACCGGACCAAGAATGTAACAACAGATATATATATATATATATATATTAAGCAATATTTCACAGAATTCTGATGCGCAGGATCCTAAAAACTTAGGCAAGCGCAGAGCATACTATCTGTTACTTAAGAGAATTAAAAATTGAAACAAACAGAAAGTAAATACAGAAA
>CATIWM010006742.1:0-17227 GCA_949671775.1 Mallotus repandus | reverse complement strand
AGTTGATTATAATGAAGTATTTTCTCCAGTTGTAAAGCATTCCTCCATCAGAATTTTATTGGCTTTGGTAGCACAGTTGGATTTGGAACTAGTTCAGATGGATGTAAAAATTGCATTTTTACATGGAGACTTGGAGGAGGAAATCTATATGACTCAGCCAGATGGATTCAAAGTTGCTGGGAAAGAAAATATGGTATGCAAATTGGAAAAACCGTTGTATGGATTGAAGCAATCTCTGAGGCAGTGGTACAAGCGATTTGACAAATTTATGATCAGGCAAAAGTAAACAAGAAGCAAGCATGATCATTGTGTATGTTTGTGCAAGCTACAAGACGGATCCTATATATATCTTCTACTTTATGTTGATGATATACTGATAGCTTCTAGGAGTCAGACAAAAATTGAGAAATTGAAGACTTAATTGAAAAGGGACTTTGAGATGAAGGTTCTCAGTGAAGCAAAGAAGATTCTTGGCATGGAGATATCTAGAGATAGGAAATTGGGGAGGCTTTATTTATCTCAGAAAGAATATCTGAGAAAGGTACTAAAATATTTTGGCATGAATGAGAAATCAAAATCAGTTAGTACACCACTTGCTCCTCATTTCAAGCTTAGTACATCCATGTCACCAAAGAATGATGCAGAACGGGAATACATGAAAAAGTACCTTATACAAGTGCTGTTGGTAGCTTGATGTATGCAATGGTGTGTACGAGGCCCGATATTTCACAAGCAGTTGGGGTTGTGAGCAGGTATATACATGATCCTGGCAAGGAGCATTGACAAGCTGTGAAATGGATTCTACGGTATATTCTGAACACCGTAGATGTTGGTTTGATATTTCAGCAGGATAAGCAAGAAGGTCAGTATGTAGTTGGGTATTGTGATTCAGACTATGCAGGTGATTTGGACAAGCGTCGATCAACTACTGGTTATGTGTTTACTTTTGCAAAGGCACCGGTCAGTTGGAAGTCCACCTTACAGTCAACAGTCATTTTGTCTACTATAGAGGCAGAGTATATGGTAGTTACAGAGGCTGTAAAGGAGGCAATTTGGCTTCAAGGGTTGCTTGGTGAACTGGGAATGATACAGAAGCACATCAAAGTGCACTGTGATAGTCAAAGTGCTATTCATTTAGCAAAGAATCAGGTTTATCATGCAAGGACGAAGCACATTGATGTCCGATATCATTTTGTACAGGAGATTCTAGAAGAAGGTGGAGTCATACTCTAGAAGATTTAGACCACTGAGAATCCTGCTGATATGTTGACAAAAGTGGTAACTGCGGTCAAGTTTAAACATTGTTTAAACTTGGTCAATATTGTTGAAAATTAAAAGTTGGAATTTGCAGACACTACTAAAGTTTGGATTTGTGAGAGAATTATATGGAATTTTGCCAAGGTGAAGATTTGTTGGTTTTTTTGGCAAAATTGTCAATCCCACATTGCTTAGTTATTAAGAGGAGGGGAAAATTTTTAGTTATAAATAGACTTCTCCCCTCCCTTAATTAATCATCCCAAAATTGTCCTCTCTCATATATTGGCAATTAATCTTTTTCTCTCTCTTTTGTAATATTTTCTTAATTAGTGAAATATTATTTTAGTAGTGTCCAAGGACGTAGGTATAATTGGTCGAACCTCGTTAAATTTTGGTGTTCTTTTTTATGTCTATTTAATAGCTATTGTCGGGTATAGTTGTTGTTAATTATTATGTTGTTAAAATTACTTCTCTTGATAGATTCTGTCTAAGGAGGGTGATTTTTAAGGAGGCATCGTGACCCCATAACTCTTTTCTGGAAATCTACCTTGGGGTGATTTTTAGTACAATCGTTTTCACTCTAGTCACCTGTGCAATAGTTCTCAAGGTGAAATCATTATTGGTGGAAATTAACCCGAATTTCACAACAGGCTGCACATGAAGTCTTCGAGGAAATGTGTGCTGGTAGTATTCGTCCAGATATATTTACTTTATCAACTTTGATAGATGGCTTCAATAATCATGGGCATCTTGATGTGGCATTGGCCGTATTCCATGAAATGCGAAAGAGTACGTTGAAGCCCAACATTGATGTTTACAATGTCCTAATCAATGGCATGTGCAAAGCTGGGAAGTTTAATGATGCAATTCAGCTATTTTTAAGACTTCCCGTTGAAGGATTGCAGCCTAGTGTTCGTACATATACTGCACTAGTAGATGGATATTGCAAAGAAGGATTCCTAGATGATGCATACAATTTCTTCAAAAAAATGGAAGACGATGGCTGCTTCCCAGATTGTTGCTCTTATAATGTGATCATCCGGGGATTTCTCCAGCACAAGAATCTGTCAAGGGCAAAAGAACTTATTCGTGAAATGCGTGGTAACAGACTATATCCGTTACAAATATCTGTTACAAATCAGGAATTTTCTTGTAGTGTGGTAAGGGGTTCGATGCAGATACTACCACATTTCAATTGGTAATGAATTGGTGGTCCGAGGATGATCTTGCTGTGAAAAACCTATTAGATCTGCCTGAAGATCATCGAGGTGTATTAAAGGTGAAGTGAGTTTTTCATATGAAATGCTTCTGAAGATTGAAGGCTTTCATGAGGGTTTAAACTTCAAGGTGAAGTGATCTCATTTTCAAAGTTGCCTTTGATTTATTGAGCTCCTCATGTTTCTAGATTGTCCCTGCATTTTGATTTTGACGTAAATGATTACTTCACTGGCTGACCTGTTCAGATTGGTCTTTATTTGGATAGGAAGCTTCAAATTTACTTAAAAAAGTCCTAAACATTTGTACAAAGGTTGTTCAAGGTAAAAAATACAGCAATATAAATTTATAAAACATAACCAGATCGAACCAGATAGGTTATCTGTCTTGTTTGGGAACTGTCATGTGTAGTCAGGTTCTAATAACACTGTGCCCAACTTCCCTAGTTCCCATACCATTCTCTGCCCATTGGCTCCTCCTTTTTCTCTCTTGCATGCTCCAGTTCTACATATAAGTTCATTATCTTCCTCATATTAACTAGTCTCAAGGATATGGACGATGCATTGGTGACCCAAAGACCTGTTTATGCAGCCATGACTGCCAATAAAAATTTGCATCATAAGACAATAAACAAGATGTAATAATTAAAAAAAAAGTGTCATATAATTATATTTTGTTATTGAAATAAATGTCAATATTGCATTTGCAGTATTAATGAAATAATTGAAAATAAATGCTTCTTGCAAATGAAATGGTTGAAAATATCTGTTGGATCTCATTTATGCTATTAAATCACGATGGATGACACATATGTTTAATGGATTTCATTATCACATATGAGTATATGTTAATAAAAATTTAATCCAACCTAAAGAATTTCTGAATATATTTTTATCTTTAAGTATGTATTAAATATAATTTTGATGGTATGTATCTTTATTCAAGCTTTAAGGAAAAATTTTACAATGATCTGGTATTTAATGAGTTAAAAGGTCAAACTAATAATATTAAATCATTTAGAATTCACTCATATCTCATTAAAAGATATGACAATTATATAATGTCTCGGCTTTAAGAGATTTTTAGATTTTATTTTCTCTCTCTATTGTTGTTAATATTTGGTAGCTCAATAAAAATATATAATATAAAAATGTTATAGGATGATAATTAATATTATTTTCAAAGAATTTATTTTTTATTTTTAGTTTTTCATCTTATAACTTTTTAAAATTATCTACATGTATTTTTATTATTATTATTATTTTCATCTCTTTAATTCATTGACTATTCTAAATAAGAAAATATGTAGGCCAAAAAACACTAAGATTATGACTTCTAAATTGGCTCTTTCAACAATCACTACCTAACATATATATTTTGAATCCAAAATGAATTGAAGCGGAGGTAGGCCCTAGGAGGCTGCTGCCTTATAATTCTGCATAAAAACTTATTTAATCGACTCTATATTCAAAATCTGCTTAATTGGTCTAAAATAAATGATAAAATATTTTATTATAGGATTAATATATTTAATATTATAAAATTTAATTATTTAAACTAGTTGTTAAAAAAATATATTTAAAATCATGTTTGGTGTAATGGTAAAGTTGTTATGGTATTTATTCCTCGATTTAGTTTGTAATAATAAAAAAATATTATATTTTATTATTAAATATATAATATATATAATATGTATATTATATTGATCATAATATATATAAAAGTATGAATAGAGAGAAAAAAAATTTGGACGAAAAAGGACATATATTTTACATAATGACATAAATAGTCTTATTTTATTTTTGAAAATTTTAGAACTACTGAAAATTATTTGAGTTTGTATTTTAAAATTTAAAATTAGAAATCATATAGGTTTAATCTAAATAAAATAATTTATATGATCTTTATTATCAAATCTAAATAAAATATATAAATTATAAAATTATCATTATAAGGTCCATAATAAATGCACATAAATTATGACTAATATTTCGTATTTAATTTTATCTTGGTATTTAAGTCTTTTATTGGTCTTAGAACATATAGATTTTCAATCTTATGCACCAGCTAATTGGGACAAAAAAATATAAAATATTGCTTGATGGGAAATCAAAAGTAGTAACATGGGTTATCAATTAGTGAAATTTAGAAAAGACGTGAAATTTTTAGACTAAAAATAAAATAAAATGTTTATATCTATATTTTTTATATATTTATACAATATATGAGGTCATTTTTTAATAAAAATATTTTATTTTACAAGTTCATATAAAAAGTAGTTATACTATTTTAAATATCTAATACATATGAAAAAATTGGATTGAAAAAAATAAAATTTTATTTTCAGTTAAATATTGAATTTTTATACAAATAATAAATAAAGTAGTTTAATTTATACTAATACTGATAGTAGACTTTTATTTTATCTTAAATAGATATTTTAGATTTTAAATTTGTAAATAATTAGTAAAGTAATTTAATTTATAAATATTTTATATCTAAACACGTTAAATATATAAGTAACTAACAAAATGATTAAGTTACAAAATTAAAAAAATTTGATATGATTAAAACTTTATTTATGAATTACTTTTTTTTATTAATATTATTTAGCTATAACATTAAAAATTAGTTAATAAGTACTCCCTCCATCCCATAATATTTGGCAAAGTTGCTTCTACACATAGATTAATAAAATTAGTTAATTATAGTTATTTTGTGTACTTTTATCATTTTATTACTAAAATACCCCTATTTATATTTTTTATTTTGTCAAATGTGAAACATTACTTATTTAATATTGTTAATAAGATGACAACTCATAGTGAATCAAATATCTTATTAATTTAAAAAAATACCACCAATATTTAATAAAAAAAATGATTTGTATTAGTATTTAGAAATTAAACGTCACTATTATAACAAAAAAATTGAAAATACTGTTAAAAAAATTTTACACTAGTATTTGAGAAAGAAATGACACTATTTTAAGAAAATATAAAAAAATCCCACCAAAATATATTTGGAGTTTTGATTTTCCATTGGTTTAACTTTAGAGAATAGTAGATGGATAGTTATACAAAAATAGTGATAATAAGAGTATTAGTATAACAATAAAATAGCATTAGAACTTCAACATATTTATTAAACATATAAATTTAAAATAAAAAATTAGTGGTATTATCAATATCATTAATAAGGGTGTTATAGACATTTGTTAATCAACTTCCATCCTAAAATGGAAAGTGGATAAATTTTTGGAACATCTTAAAAAGAAAATTTTGCCAAATATTATGGGACGGAGGGAGTCTTACTCAACTTAATTTTAAATGAAAGACATTAATAGCAAACTAAATTTTTGTATTTTTTACATTTAGTTTTTTTCCTTTTTTTATTTTGCTATTAGTAGGCTAAAAATTTTAAATATGTGTATGTGTAATCTATCTATATGCCATTGGAAACTTACCATTTGAAAACATTTAATAAATAACTATAAAATTCACTCGAAATATTAAAATTGAAAAAATTTAATGTATATTTATTTTCTATTTTCTTTTTATAAATGCAATATTACAATTCACAAATAATTAAGAAAAAAATTTGTTCTTTCATATTTCATATTTATTTTATTGTTTTTATTTTAATTTATTTACATTGTGATCAATAATAAATATATATTTGTATTGTATGATAATGGAAGGGAAAAAAAATTTTAAATGAAGTTTTAATTTTTTCACAATTTTTTATGTTTATTTTTCTTATTCATTTAATCATTTTATACTTATTATTATTTTTTAGTAATTTTATTTTTTAACTTTTTATATTATCAATATATTCATTTAATAGTAATATAATTACGTGCAACACACTAAAGATAAAAATTAGTATTAATTAAATATAAAATATTGTCTTTCTCTAAGGTTGAGGTTATCCTTCCTCTCTTAGCCTCCCAATTATTAAAAATAAATTAAATATATTGAGTTTTTTATAATTGAATTTTATTTTAAATATTATCTAAAAAATAAAATTAAATGTTGTGAAAATTCAGCAGGGCCTTTCTGCCATCTGAATTAAACATGAAGGACCTAAATGAATCTTTTCCCGAAATATAATTACTAATTGGAGAAAATCGAAGGACACGTGCGAATAAGTACAAAAAGTATTAGGGATCAAAATGTGATTTAGAAAACTGAAAAATCTAGGGTCGAGTCACCTTTTTTGCGCTGTGCTTCCTTGTCCGCATAGCTTCTGATTCCGGTAGTCCTCTCTCTCCATCGCTGTTTCCCTATCATTTCATTATTTAGGGTTTTGAATCCGATCTCTTCGAATATTATTGAGCAATATGAGAGGATTACTTAGCAAGCTAGCTTCTCGTTCCCTCTCCGTCGCCGGTAAATGGCAGCAGCAGCAGCTCCGCCGTCTCAACGTCCACGAATATCAGGTCCTTTCCTCCTCCACTTTCTCATTTTTCATGTTCGCACTGCTTTGGATCCTGTGATTTTCTGTTCGGTTACTGACAAAAAAGAAAAAACAGTCCGATACACACACGCATACACCTGATTTTGTGTTTGGCTTGTGAAAATTCATTTGGTCATATGTGGCGGATTTAGATTCTCTGCCTTTTGCTTTGGATTATACGCGTTGGTTTTGATTCGAGGTGGAAATGGATAGTAACTACTTCTATTTTTAACAGGGAGCTGAATTGATGAGCAAATATGGAATTAATGTTCCGAAAGGAGTAGCTGCTGCCTCTATTGATGAGGTTCGAAAGGCAATTCAAGATGTTTTTCCTAATGAAAATGAGGTAATTTTCTTCATTTTTTAGTTGTTAAGAAATGTGAGAAAAAAGGTGTTTGTTTGTTTGTTTATAATGTGGAATGAAATTGGAAGTGTAATGTAGCTGTTAGTGTTGTGGGGTTTTGAATTTTGGTTTCCGTTATTTGGTATTGCTACCATGAAAATGAATGATGTTAAGTTTGGTTCTGGTGCAGTTGGTTGTTAAGAGCCAAATTTTGGCTGGAGGGCGAGGCTTAGGAAAATTTAAGAATGGCTTTGAGGGTGGAGTTCACATTGTTAAGGCTGACAAGGCTGAAGAGACAGCTGGTAGTAAGCCTTTTCTTAAGAACTTGATTTTAAAATTTATGTTTTCTGGGTTGTTTCTATTTCTGCTTTGCTATTTGTGATTTCTCATAAAGTTAAAAGTTAATAATAACACCTGTGGACCAATATTTGTAAAAAAGTAGTTAAATATGAGATTATGATTTGTATGTGAAAACAAGTCATGCTTGCATAGAGTGCTAGTTATTTAATTAGTTTTAGCTTTTCTAATACATATGATGATTTGATCAATTAGTTGGTTCAGCGGCTTTGGTGCTTGATATTTTCACCTTCATGGTGTGCCAATCTGCAACATAACTGAATTTATGATACAATCAAGTAGAAGATTGGCTTGTTTTGGTTTATGCCATTGCTTTCATGCTAACTTAACATCTTATTTTACCACATATGTGATTTGTATCCCTTGGCAGTCTGATTTTACCACAAATATTTTCTTTTCAATATATGCATATTTGAGAATTTAAATGGACACAGTTCTTTTAGGTGATTAGGAAATTTACATTCCATTAAAGTGTATTAGGTTACATATCCTGTTTTTGTTGTTGATAGTCCCTCTAACCCTATCTCATATATTTTTGCGTGCAGGAAAGATGCTTGGCCAGATACTTGTTACCAAGCAAACCGGTCCTCAAGGAAAAGTTGTCAGCAAGGTTTGGCATTATTGATTCTTTTGAAGTAAAAATGCTTGCAAATAATGCTGATGAATTTCATATTCTTACATTTGGGCTCAGTAATTAGATATTTGAAATTTAGTGTTTTTAATTTCTAAGGTTTATTTGACATAAAAGTAAACACAGTTATTTTAGAGTGCATAATCCTTTGAAAATTTAACCAGCTGATTTGTCAAGGTTTAGGTGTATTATAGAGATTTTCATTTCTATGTCCTACTCGTGTTGGAATGAAGTATCACGTATAAAAATTACATACCAATCATTTGTAACCACCATATGAGCTTTGGCTAATGTGTGAATATTGTTTATCTGTTTCTTGGCATGGGGTTGATGTTGTCTTCGTTTCTTGGTATGGCTATAAGATTCTAGGTGGTTAGCCTTTGTCTTTTTTGGTGGTTCACAACAAATTATTATTGATATAATTGTTTATATTTGTATAAGTATGTTGTTATGTGAGCCTTCTCAGCTGATAGCACTGAAAGGTCAAAATGCTGATGACATGATCTTTAATGGGTGAATGACTTTTGGCTGGAACACTTGTATTAATTCTTAAAACTTTGAGTTGTAATTTTTTTGCATCAGTACCTTCTACCTCTCATTTGAAAAGTCATGGCTATTTATGAATTGACTGTCTGAAATGTTTTCAACAGGTTTATCTTTGTGAAAAATTGTCACTTGTCAACGAGATGTATTTCGCTATCATGCTGGATCGTCAAACTGCTGGCCCAGTATGTGTCATTGTTGGGTTCATTTTTGTTATCTATGACTTTTTTGCTTTTGGTTATTGGTTCAGATTATACTCTCTATAAGTGTAGCTGTCCATCTTTGCAAGTCCCCATGTAATATTATTATTCTGAACTGAAGATGCATGTATAATATCTTTGTTTTCAGCTCATCATTGCCTGTAAGAAAGGGGGAACCAGTATTGAAGACCTTGCAGAGAAATTCCCCGACTTGATTATTAAGGTTGTCATCCTTTCTTTTCTGGTAGTCTCCTTGTCCTGCTAATTGCTACAAACTTGTATAACCTCCACTGCCTGTTTCTGACAGGTGCCTATTGATGTATTTAAAGGAATTACTGATGAAGATGCTGGAAAAGTTGTCGATGGTTTAGCTCCAAAAGTGGCTGATAGAAATGATTCAATTGAGCAAGTGAAGAAATTATATAAGCTCTTTTGTGAGTGCGATTGCACATTGTTGGAAGTGAGTATAATTATCAAACTTTCTATAACTGTATTTAACATGTCAACTCCCTGCCCCAACTCAAGTAGCCACCCACATAAATGAGTTATAATTTCCACATAGCATTCTCTTCCTTTTATTGAATCTGACTGTAAACAATTTGGCTCTCTTACAGATCAATCCCATGGCAGAGACTTCTGATAATCAAATGGTAGCTGCTGATGCCAAATTGAACTTTGATGATAATGCTGCTTTTCGTCAGAAGGAGCTATTTAATCTCCGTGATCCATCGCAGGAGGATCCTAGAGAGGTTTGGTTGCAATAGAACTATAGGAAAAAACTCTATTACACTATCTTTTTTTTTTTTTTGGCTATTCTCTCGTTTTCTTCTTTCCTTATATGGATTTAATATCTTTAGACCTATATGAAGATATGACCCTAAATTGAGTAAGAATGGAGTAGAAAGATCCATTTAGCTGATGCCAATTATTGAGAGTGAGTTGAGGGTTTGCTAAGCAGTAAATTGAAGACTCTGTTAATAAGACACCAAGAGGGTACTTCTCATGGACTCTAGTGCCTATGTAAAGGACACTGTTCCTGGATTCTACAAAAGCAAAATGATGATGACAATATTTTAGAATCTGAATGGAGGATTGGCATCTTAAGGAATTACACATTGTGTGTAGAATCTGAATGGAGGATTGGCATCTTAAGGAATTACACATTATCTTTCTCATCTTTCTTCCAACATGCAAAGAATGCCTTTGAAGTTTGACCACTTGGAATATTAAAATGGCAATAGGAGAAAAGACTGTTGATGGATATCATTATGTTGTATGTAAATGACCATGTTTAACCTTCTCTCTCTCTCAAATGTTTCTTGTCCATTTCTGTCATCTAAATGGTAGATGGAAGGCTTTATTAGCCTCATATTTCTTCTTCTTTTTCTCAACAGGTGGCTGCTGCCAAGGCAGATTTGAATTATATTGGCTTAGATGGAGAAATTGGTTGCATGGTGAATGGTGCTGGATTAGCAATGGCTACAATGGATATAATTAAGTTGCATGGTGGAACTCCTGCCAATTTCTTGGATGTTGGTGGTAATGCTTCTGAAGGCCAGGTGATGAGATTTAAATTTAGTTGTTTTTGCTTTTTGTTGCTTTTATTCATTCATTAACCTACCCACTATCCAGCTTTGTGCCAATTTCTCCACTTGTGCTTTTATTTTTTTATCAACCTATTCACTATCAATCATAGTTGTCTGATATATTCTGGTATTTAATCCTGTTGGGCTAGGTGGTTGAGGCATTTAAAATATTGACATCAGATGACAAGGTTAAAGCAATTTTAGTGAACATCTTTGGAGGAATAATGAAATGTGATGTGATAGCGAGTGGAATTGTTAATGCAGCCAAACAGGTGAGATCTGTGTCAAATTGTGTTTGGGGTTTCACTTATGATTTTTGGAGCATTCTTATAAGAATTACCAGTTTAAATAATAAAGAGAAATGCTTTTATTGAAATCTGGTGTACAAGTTATGTTACTGAAAGCACCATTTCTCCTGGTCCTTATGTACAAGGTTGCACTAAAAGTACCAGTGGTGGTTCGTCTTGAAGGCACTAATGTTGACCAAGGAAAGAGAATTCTCAAGGTAAATGTTAAGTTTGGGAATGATATTAATCATCAGTTTGCTGTATTAAGAACTATGGATTTTTAGTTTTGTAGTCAGTTATGTTGACCATCAATCAATGTCTTTGCAGGAAAGTGGAATGACATTAATCACAGCAGAAGACTTAGATGATGCTGCAGAAAAAGCAGTAAAAGCAGCATCTAGTTGAGAGAATTCAGGTCCTCGCTATTTCCAGAACTTGGTCTAATGGATTTTGCGAATCAAATGTATTCAATCTTACAATAACACAGGAGGGGTGATGGAATTACCCTTGGAATTTTTTCCTTATTGAGCTTTTGTTGTGGTCAGGAAATTTGTGGTGATCTCTTTCAATGTTTTAGGTCATGAATCAAAACCCCAGCTTTCTTGTCCGGAGGCACCATTTTTTACTGTCTTGAAAGGAAAGATGCTAAGGATAAAGTGGAAAGTTTTAAAACAGGCATTGTTGACAAATGCTTCCGCCTTGATAATCTGTACATTTTATGCTTCCTATTATAATTTACTTGCGTTGTGCTTTTCTTGGAATCTCTTTGCATTTGAAATGGTGAATCTTTTCAGCAGTCAGTTGTACATTACATTGATTTTTTTTCTTAATCGCAATATTTTAATTTGACACAAATTTGGATTCTATGTTTAATGTCATTATTTTTTTTAAAGTTGTAACAGCAAACATCTCGTCGAAAATCTAACAGGATTTTGGATATTACTAAAAAAAAAATTATTCATTTTAAATTTTATTGTATAACAATGGCTGCATTTACTAGGAGCAGAATGAAGACCCAGAAGGGAGTTCAATTTTTAAAGTTCATCTCATTACAGTTCATTGAATATATATTATCAAGGATAATTATTATATGCTACTAATCAGCTATCTTGGGGTGCCTCTTCATGGATTCAGCAATCTTCTTTGAAATGCAGTATGCTGTTGATTGTATTGTGATCATTGGATTGACCCCGACAGCACTTGGTAGCAAACTTCCATCACAAACATACAAGTTCTTTGCCTCCCAGCTTTCACCATTTTCATCAACTGCACCTTCTTGCTCTGTAGCTCCCATCCTACAACTACCCATCTGATGTGCAGAAGACAACATATTCCAGGTGTCCACTATCGATTTTATACTCCCTGATGCTGTCACTGTGTCCAAGAACTCCTCTAAATCCTTCTCTTTAATACCTATGCATGAGATCTTTTGGCCGTCGCTACGATAAGTGCCTACTTCCACAGCTCCAGCACCAACTAGGATTCTCAAAGCTTGCCTCAACCCAATTCTAAGATTTTCGTTATCTGACCGGTCAGGTCGGTGCTTAATCCTACCTTCTACTTTCACTTCTCCTGAACCTCGATCTCTGATCAATGCAAATAGGTGAGCAATTCTAGGATACTTCACCATCCTATCCTTCAAGTCCTGTCCTGAAACCCATGGAGATAATGCTGCATATGAAGCTGGCCCCAAGGATGGAGTTTCTACAATGGCACAAACCTTGGATTCATCTGAGACAACTTTGTGGATTGATGTGATGAGCCCTCCCTCGTACATTTTTCCTTTGAACTCTGATTTGTGTTCTGGAAAGTATCCCCAAGCCAAAAGACTCGGGTGGAGATGAAGGTTCCTGCCAATATTTGGATTTACCAACCCACTAGATATCATTAGAGGAGGTGTCGAGAGAGCACCACATGCAGAAACTGTTGCTCTAGCTTCAATTTGCAGCTTCTTGGTAACATATGTATTTGAAGATCTAGCTATCACTCCTATGCATCTTTTCCTGCTGCATCCACTGCGATCGTCCTCCAATACGAATTTCTCAGCTTTGCATCCCGTTAGGATCACAGCACCGCAGCCTACAGCATCGACAAGCCAGGTAGAGTCTGTTCCCTTCTTATCTCCTGTTCTACAGCCATAGCCGCATGAGCCACAATAATGATCAGCAGAGGAGTTTCTTGAAACTGAATCAACTTTTAACCCAAGATTCTCACACCCTTTCCGAAGAACTTGATTTTGAAAACCTTCGTTGGAACAATTATCTGTAACCCCAATCCTCTTGCACACAACATCCATTGCATATTGATAGTCAGGGCTCCCAAAAAGTGGAATCTTATGATCCACACACCATTCTTTGAGAACATTATCTGGTGTCTTTATGCAGGCAGACCAGTTTATGGCTGAGCCTCCACCCACTGTTGATCCAGCTAAAATCATAATTTTCCCATTGAGAGTAGATAGAATTCCACCAGATTCATATAGTTCAGCCGAGGAAGGACCTTCCAGTGAAGAATAATCTTCTGGCACGAAGTAGTTCCCTTTCTCTAGGACGAGTACTTTCAGGCCAGAACTTGCAAGCACTGCAGCAGCAACACCTCCACCACAACCAGAGCCAACAATTACAACATCACATTTAATCTTGCAGGCATTATGTTCTGGATCTTCAGTGACTTGGAGGCCTTTTTGCATGAGAGATTTTACAAGAGTTGAGTCATCTTCATTTGCAAGTTCTATGATACCCTTTTGAAGAGGTCTCTCCTCTCCATATTTTTTCAGCTTGTCTCTAGTGTCTTTATGGTATCCAATTGCTTCCCATGTTGGGTTATTTGAATTTTCATCAGTCTGAGAAATGGGGAAAATTGCAATTAGAAAGATATCCCTATTAAATTATACTAACAATCACCCATATGACCTTAACTGCATGAATCATCCTCAATTCTGAAAGAACACTAGGCAAATCCTTAATTATACTAATGAATCATAATGCATGTTGTGCTGACAGCAAGTTGCTATTCAAATGCAATAATAAATTATAGATAAATTTCAGTGCACCATAAGTTTCACTTCAAAGAGTTTTTTTTTTTTAATATAATATTTCAATTAATGAAAAAACAACCTTCTAAACCAAAGAAGCATTAAAAAGAAAATAAATAAGTCCCTAAAATTTTAATCTGCATAAGGTAAACAAATGTCAGGAAAATAAAAAATCTATTGAAGCCCTTATTATTGTGTTTTGGAAGCATTGTCCCAAATAGATAAATATGAAGCCAATATGTTCGTTGGAAGTTGAAAGTAACAGAAATGCCTTATTTAAACACTTGACACTAACATTCTCATAAAGCAAAAGTAACCACTTGCAATAATTGAAACTTAAGGCCAAGAGACATGATGCAAGTGGTAAAACAGTCAATATCCAAAGACAAACATTCATCATTAGCTAGGAGGTTTAGAGATAATAATGAAAATTACCCTGGAGAAGAAGCAGTACAAGCAGAACATTTTGATACCAACAAACAACGCTCTTAAAGGATAGAAATACTTCTGCCTTGCCCATTTCTTGATAATTTCCTCTCTTTTTGGTAAAGAAATTTCAGAGAACTTGTGGATGAAGGGCCAACTCCAATCTAAACACACAGACCCACAAAGCAACACTGTACCCAGTCTGAAAGACAGTACCATTAAGAAAACTTTCACAATCAAAACAAGTTCTTTTAAACCTCTCTTAACAATTAGCTCCGCCACCTGCATTAACCACCATGGTAGAAGAAAATGATGTAAACAAGACAATGAACAAAACCCAAGATTGAAAATTTAAGACCCAGAAAGGCATTAGGTATGATAATTACAAAGGAATAATAAAAGTTGACTGCTGACCTCATCAGGAATTGTTGAATCAGACCCAGAAGCTTTATAGAAATAAAGAAGAGATTTTTGTTTGTTAAGTGGGATTTCATGGCTGATATTATCCACTGGCAATGGAGGGATAAGAGTTTCACAAAAAGCAGCAAGAGATTGGATCTGACCAGAAGAGAAACCATGACTGTAAGCTGTGGCTTTGTTGTGTTTCCCTCCTTTCAACAATGGATGACAGCTCTCCTTTTGCTCCATTGGTTCTCTCTTACGTCTCTGCTTGCTTTGACAGGGTTTTTGGTTTATAAGGGGTTTCTGGTTTATAAGAGGTTTTGTCCTGTGCATGCAATAAATAGTTTACATCTAAGTGGCAGTAGATGTTCTTCTTCTTCTTGTTGGTTTCCTTTCTTTCTTATATTATTTGAATATGCACCAGCATTGGCTGATCAGCATGGAATTGCTTAACGATCACTGGACGTATATTAATTAATAGTAAAGACATTTGACATGTATACTAAAATACTCAAATCATGCATATGTATCCCATGTGGAACTATCAAATAATTTATTTTAATGAGTGTGTGAGTAGTGAAGTGGCGACTGTTTGAAGCATTATGAGGTATAGAGTTTGATTATAGTTGGTAAAGGTCTTTCTATTAATATTTCTGCATACGTTAGGTCTCAAATCTGAGACCTTAACTTAAGCGACATCATACCCTAATTATTTGATCTAACGCTAATAAGTTAAAATGCAGGTGGCGGAGCTAATTGTTAACCATTTTTTTAAAGAAAATTTTACACAATTATGTTAGATCTTAACAAATAAAATTTAAATTCTATATAGTTTTTTAAATGTTATTTATTTATTATATTAAAATACACAAAAAATTAAAACATAAAATCTCTGGTGGAAAAAGAAACAAATAAGGAACAAATCAAATGCCACATGAAATAAAAGACAAAAGTCGATTATAAAGTCTGAAACATGTTAGCTGGAAAAATATTCAATAATTAAATTTTTTTATAATTTTACGTATCAGACTTAAAAATAAGATTAATTAAAAAATTATTAATTTTACACTTTTTTTAAGATATTTTATTAAAATTTTTTAATTTTGATATTAAACTATATTTATTTTATCAAATTCAGCATCGATGAGATGCTATATGTATAATGACTAATGCTATAAAGATTTTTTATTTCAGTATTAAACTATATTTATGACACTCTAATAAAGAAATTTTTTTCTTACAAAGTTAACGAAGGTGTATAATAATTTCTGGTAGACAAGTTTTATCCACTTAAAAGGACAATAACCAAGGCTCCACATCAATGTACGTTATGAAGATATTTTATTAAATGCCCTTTTAGGGGTCTCAGATGAGCTTTCCTAATGCCTTCATAGTATGATAGGAAACTGCTTTTGAAGAGATCCACGACACCAAGTGGAAGACCTAAATTTCAAAGCTTTTATTTTCATATTTGTCATTCCTTAAATTTTGAATATATATATATATATATTTTTTTTTGAAGAAAATAAGTTTGTTTAAACTTTGAAATGGTGAATTTTATCTTTATATTTCTAATATTTTAATATTTTTTAATTTATTTTATTTAAATATTATATTCATAATTTTGATAATAAAAAATATTATAAATTTATTTTAATCTATAAAAATTGTAAAAATATTCTAATGTGATCAATTATTTATAATTTTTGCACAATTAGCAATTTTATCAAAATTAATAAAAAAAAAAACCCACATCATATTTGTGATGTTTTTTTCTTAATAGTCATATGTGCGTATTTTTTTTTTATAATTTTGATTAAAATATAAATGTTGTTAAAAATATAAATAATTGGCTAAATTATTATATTTTTATAAAATTTTAAAATTTAAATAAATTTTAAAAAAAATTACAAACACTATAAATTTTATATATAAATAAACTTAAAAGAAAGTATGAAATATTAAATTCATGGGGCATGCTGCATTCAATTTGCATCATGAGTTTTTATGGCTTCCGACGGACTTCCTAACTTGTATATGTTTCTTGAACTAACAACTACTTACCTTACCTACCGCAATTAATAGATGAGTGCAAAAAAAAATTTTTTTTTAATGCGAAAATAAAGTAGCCACATGATTTTAAAAAAGAAAAATTAAATCCGTGCAAATTTTTTTATAGAAATGTGAAAACATTTAAAGAAAAATCATACTATTAGCAACTTAATTTTAGTAATTACTAATTATTTTCACTTCCTTCACTATTGTACATGATTATGATGAGTGCCTAAGAATATGGATTAATTTAATTAAAATTATAACATTTTTGTAAACCAATTATGCAAATCTATTATCTTCTATGGATGTGAAATTAGAGTATCATATAAGTAAGATAACACATTACTGATTACTAATCGTTTTCATTCCCTCCTAACCTATAATGCACATAATAAGTGGCCAAAATTAGAGATTAATTCAATTTTTTTTTTTT